>JASANE010023318.1:0-28324 GCA_030248225.1 Trileptium ribeirensis
ACTAGATGTTGGCTAAATTTTAGCTAAAGTGAAAAAATTTAATATTGGTTCTGGGTACCCGGAAGTAAACCCTACACAAGGTTGTGTAGGCGATGCTGTATGTAGGTTCATGCAAGATTATGTTTAACAAATCGTGCAGTTTGAAACTGTAAATTTGCATACAAAGGAAATGCAAACAATCATGCATATTTAATGTTACATAATCATACAAGTTAATGTACAATCTGTCATACATTTATTGTGGTATATTTGTTACTACGTGGAACTCACATAATCACACATTAGTGAATAAATAATGTAAGGGTTGTTCGCCATACAAATGTTCGTAATTGTGTTAATTTCTTACACATATTGTTGCAAAATACCGTTACACAATAATTGATTGTATGAAATCGTCATTATACAAATTTTAAGAGAGTATATTGTACTAGGACCAATTCTGGCAATAAGTGATCACAGCTGCACCACCTTATATCTCATTGTGGTGCCCGGAGACCCCAAGCTTTGTCCACCTAATCTCCCCGGTGAACTGCTAGCTGACCTAAGGGAATCGTTTAGCTTAGCCAGCTGCCGGCGGGTTTACCAGGGGTGTTCGGCCTGGCCCCTATACTGGCCCACGTATCTAGTAGCATGAAGGTCCCCCTGGAGAGGGTCAACCCCTAAGCCTGCGGTCACAGCTCTTAAGGCTAGACCGGCCTTTCCTTCCTTCTAGACTCCTTAATGGTGGTCAGTTGCCTTAGTTTAATTTAGTATGTGTGAACTTGTGCTTCGACGGTGCCTATGCTTGGCCCAAGCGGGGTCCTCGTTTACAAAATGCGACTTTAGGACAGCCTGGGAACCAATCCAGGACCCTCCTCCGAGTCTTATTGATTGAGACAGAGAGCAGAAGCCTTCCTTACCGGCCCCCGTGCTACCCCGGCTGTTCGTTCTTAGGCTGATCATTGGGATTTGTGGAAGGGTTGAGAGATTTGTTCTTGACTCCTGGTATTGTGCTATTGTTTTATTCCCATGCTTAAAATTTGAGTTTAGCTTATCCTGTTGGGACTCTAGTCGTCTGAGCAATAAATAAAACGTATCGCCTGAGCAAAATTTAACACTGTAACACTTTATTATTTGAAAGCACTTAGGTATGCACTAGAATGCATATGCGCGACATTTATACAATGATATCATCGAGAGTACCTCGCAGAGTACCCGCTATGAACACAACAGATGGTGTGAATTCCTATCAGCATTGCCCTGCTACGAGGAATATGAAAAAATTACGCCATCAGTACCCTGAATTTTATTCCCCATTGGACATACGTTGGACCCTTTTAGGTAGTACGTTAATGATCATTTTCCCCTCAGTCAGTGATTGGCTGCTCTTACACAGAACATAGGTTACCTTTATTCAATCCATGCTTGAGCTCTCCATGCGCCTTTCAAGTCCAATTTGTTTGGAGTCACCTGCAAACATTCCACAATTACGATGTACCGGTTCTCTTTGTATAATGGAAAAAGCATTGTGCACCCGGGGAGGAGGGGGAGCGAGTGAGCTTACCAAAAGCTTGAAGCCAATGCTGCGTCTACCCAGTTTAGGGCGACGTCGCTTGCCTTCCGGTGATTTTAGACCTACTCGTTTAACATAAAAATAAATCGTTCTGACTTAATTATGACTTAATTCGTGGGGGTTCGCGTCGACTAATTCTGCTTAAGTTTGGAGAGACATTTTGGTTGCAGAATTCCTCAGGGTATTAGGTCGACTATGGGGCGCGGTATCGAGTAACTTTGTTTGAACTCATACTAGATTAGTAAGTTGCAGTTGACTCCAGTGTGCTCTACGTTTTGATATAACGCCGCTCCGGGCACTACCAATTCGCATCCTGGTCCGTGGTCATTTGCAGCACCTTGGCTTGAAATGATCAAAGCGTTTTGACTTGAGAGCCTAGAGCTACAGACTTTACGTTGTGAGACACATTGAAAATTTCCCATTTCGTTAAAGCTCGGCTAAAGCAGGAGGACATAACGCCCGAAAGGTTATGATACGTCACTCCGATCGGAGCATCCGGATCCACGCGACGATGTTTATTAATTGTTAAAAGTGGACGAGATGCTCTACCGTGGCAACGCGGTGTGTGACTTGTTAAAATATCATCGTTGTCGGGCTTTACTTAATTGGAAAATAACTCAGGGCATCAAATCGAATTTTGGCGGTTCACTAGGGGTTCCAATTTTGTAGTGGCTGCAAAATGTTGCCATGTCCTGGTCTGCAAATGCCTACGTCCGTTTTAATTACGTCACTTTCTTCGCTCTCATGATTACATGCCTTTCACTAGGCTGACCTGGAACCATCCGCGTTTTGCTGTCCTATAATATGAGTTAAACCTACGTTACAAACATGAAAGCGAGTACGAGAATCTCTAATGCAAGAGTCAAACATGGTTCAAAAGTTAATAGGGCAGTCCGATGTTTAACGACGCCCACTCGAACTGCGGAGGCCCTAAACTGCTCAATTTAAAGCGATGACGTTTCCTGCGGCGTCTACACGGCGTGGAGAACTTGTTTTGTACCGAATGGTTAGTTGTGCGGTAAATGGAAATCTCAGGGAATAATGCTCTAGATTCTTAGTTAGCCTAGCGGGCGATTCCTACTTATGCTTACACAATTATCTGCACTCGCGGCTGCCTCCAAATCAACTCAACTCCTCGATTAGTCTACCCCTCCCGTGTCCTTTCCCCTTCCCGCATGCGCCCACTGCTTTCCCGATTCCCATTCACATCACGACATACGAAATAGAATTTTCCACCCACCGAATCTAGAAAGCAGAAATTTGCGAGTGAAATTGTAACCAGTCGAGAGCCGAAATCATTGTGATCAATTTGAATGCGCGATTTCTCAATTTTGTCATGGTAGGTCTTCGAAACTTGAATTGCAACGAGAATTTCCAGTTTTGAAATTTGATAGGAATTCCGCATGATGCTTTGACCCATCCGGACACGCAGTACAAAATACAATTTATGACATCCAACTTACTATTAACATATTATTATCATTACAACAGTATCTGGCAAACGCACCGGGGACGACCCAACGGCGCCGAATCAATTAATTCAAAATAAAATCATGGAGATTTCGCCCCTTGTCCTTGGCTCATCCGAGTGTGCCGCGGTTTCTCCATAACACATTATTATTATTACAAGCATTATACCAGTTACCAGGAACTTCCGTTTGGGACCGACCGGATACCTGCAAATTAGTTTGTCTAATTAGTTATTTGCCATGCGAAAATAGTCATGCCCGCGCATGTCAGGCAGGTGGAGCGTGATTACCGTAATAATCGCTGAGCGTAATATACATATGTTTTATTGACAACAAACATAAATCCCACAAAGTTCGGACCACGCTCAACCAGTATCCGGTCGCCCATCATATTGAATTTGCCCATTTTGACTATAATTTTAAGTATTTTCCTGATCTAGTTATCTGTTAAAATCCCCTGAAAATCTCGGGCTGTTACATATAATGCCGATTATTAAACAAGTTAGCGTCATTGGTTAATGATAGATCTCACAGCCGGAAGTAACCACACACTAAATATAGTGTAAGGGAGACGGAATTCATGCTAAATCGCCTCTACCACAACCAGCATCCTGCCGTTTATTTTCAGTGCTTCGGTGTTGTCGCTTTCGTTATTAAATGACCAGCCGCGGTTCGGCTGATCCCGCAAATGGTGCCAATCACTGCCGTATATTACTGCATATGAATGTTTGTGGGTGTCGAATGTACAAATGTCGAATTTGGGCGACTGTAAAACGTCTCACTCTCTGCCGGTTTTACGGTTGCTGCAGTATTTTGAAGTAATACTTTATGGGGCAACTGCATTGTATATGTAGTTGCGACTTTGTACTGTGGGTCGTTTCCGCACTGGGGTATCGGCGTCGCGATCGTCGCGGAATTCAGCAGTATTAGGTTTGCGACACATTAGGCGATGATATTTTATAATACTTTAAAACAACTATATCAGGGGCGTTTGAGCGAATTGTGTACTTATCATTGTTATTGTTTATTTTATTATAAACGGGCCGTTGATATTGATAGTAATTTTCCACTTACCCGGGGTATTGGATTATGGGATCGAGGTGTTACCATTCAGTATTTTGGTCGGTAGCTTGATTATTCGACATAGGCACTGCTTGTTCAGTTATCGGCGTGACCGCGAATATACAACTTTCGGCTTGGGTTTTTAGTGCATTTACATGGTATTCATGACTCTCGGCGCTACAGTCGTTGACGATTGTAACTAAATTACTTTCTTCTCGCTCCTAAAAAATAGTTTTTAGGCCACATTCTGCTCCTCTTATTAAAAAAATTAACAAAAATACTTCATCAACAACAAGAAGATCCCTGCGAATCCTCAAAATTATCACACGCTCTAAAAATCACCTACTACTATATCTATCTGCAAACAATCCTACCCTTCTTTTTAAACTACCTAGCCTCTCTTTCTCTCTTACACCTGATCCCTCCTCTAACCCATTCCTTCCCCTTATGCGTCATTTACCTTAAGATGTGTGCACTAGGGCCGGATTTTGTCACAGCCCGCCCCAGCCATAACGTTCTTCTTGGCGAGCCCGTCCCGGCTGTTGTGACATTTTACGAGCCGCGCCAGGCCCTGTTAATATGAAAGCTATTAGCCGGGCTGGGCTCTAAAATAGTCACAAGGGCCGGCCTGGGCTTTACACTATGCAGTATATCGCGCATAGCTACCTTTTTGGCTTCTTGCATGATTTGTGGTAGTTAGCTTTGTTTCGATAAGTAAAATCTCCGCAAATTTCAACGGTATTTAGGTAATATTACTTTGCCCACATAAGAGTTACACACTATAAGGGTCAGACAATCCTCAAACCAAACTAAAAACCCTGAAGGCTCCGAACCCCGCTCGCACAGATGCGTGATATATAAATCACTGAGCCATCCCGAAGGGGGTTGCCACTCGAACAGTTGGAGTTTGTGAACTCTTCCTTCCCAAAATCAAATCTACCTTTTCTAAAGCATGCGCCTCATCTCCTTGCCTTGGAAGACACACGGACACAGTAGTTAAGATGGAGAGGCATTGCTAAATTGATAAAGTAGAGGATCTGCTTTTACGCATGACTAAACCAAACGGAAGGGCAAAATGTACTATGCCCGAGATATCAAGTGGCAGTCTGCCGGCCGGCGTGCCAGCTTCCGGACTGGGGGTTCTGTTGCGGCGCCTCCGATGATGGGCGCTTGGCTTCCGGAGAAAAGTGGTGCGGGGTTTTCGCCTCGTATGTGTTTGGCGCCTGTGGCGCCGCTAGGAGCAGTTGGCTGATCAGTCGGAGCGTTAGCGCTTTGCGCTGCCGAGAGGGGGTCCGATGCCTCTAGGTGTAATGCGGCGTTCACGTTATAATGTCCCCAACGTTTGGAACCTATGTACCCCACACAGTGTCAGACACACTGTTGACAACAGGGTGTATTAGACAACCCCATGTTTTTAATAAATTTTTTCAACGGTAGCTAGTTACGCGTATTACCACTTGCCGACAGTGTCAGGCACACTGTGGCGCCGCACACATAACCAATGTTCATATGGGCTAGATACAAATATCGAGAATTTAGGAAAAACTCCACAGGACAGTTGACTAATAAACCGCATTCGCTACAGACGGTGTCCGTTATAGTTAATTCGCGCCAAATTGGTAGCTAAGGGTGTTTACGACACTGTCTAGAAAAAATTTAGTAGGTAAGGGTGTGTCGTACACCCTCGGCATTTATTTACAGTATGGGTGTCACCCTGACTGTCTATACGGTAGGGTCGCGACTACAGGGGGTCAAAAGTTCCAAACAGCGGGGACATTATAACGTGAACGTCGCATAACCAGCTATGCACACGTATCTATATAATACAGAAGGCAGCGCGCTGCGCATGTTTCTAGCAGTGAGAACTCTTTATGTTGTCGAAAATTCACAAAACCAATGGGGATGTAGAGGCATTTACACAGAACCAAAAATCAATAAAAGCATTTTTAACGTTCATTCTATAAAACATACACGAACGTGGTTTCAGGGGAAGAGTTCCTTGGTGGAGAGAAGAGAACGTCAGGTTGGTGATCTCAAGGGGAAAACCCCTCGCGGAGAATTGAGTGGGATAGGAAAGGGAGACCCCCACCGACATTTTGCCAATTTTACCCAGTTTTTGCCGATCTTACATCATTTTTGGCTAATTTTTCATAGCATTTTTCGCAGGCCTTCTGCCGCGGCTGCGGTGGCCTGGGGGAGCGGGATGGATAGGTGCGACACGCTAATGTGTACCCTCAGGGGCTAAACCAGGGTCTTGGAGAGGGGGTCCGCGATCTCAGGGGAATATCCCCCTGAACCCCTGCTTCGGCGTGTATGATTTTGTATCATGGCAATTAGTACTAAATAAATACGCTCCAACGATCAACGCCGTCCATTAATAAACATAAAGATACATGGCCCAGCCCGGCTAGTATAAACGTACTGGTCTAGCTAGGCTGTGTGCTTTATTTTGCAAGGGCCGGGGATAGACTATGCCAAACCGTCACGAGCCGGACTTGACTCTGAGACAAAATCCGGCCATAGGTGCGCACATCTTAAGGTAAATGATGCATAACGTAATGAATCTTGTGGACGATTGGCTACAGGAATATCCTTTAAAAGTTTGAACAGTGTTCACACATTCAAATTTACCAAAAATGGAAAAAAACATGCTTTCAGACTTTGATCAAAATTTGAGCTCAAATTTGAACAATAAAGTTTGAGCGTGTTAATACGCACGCCTTTAGTCCGTGGGTTATGTCCAGTCTAAAGCTAAAGGCTCAGGCACGGTACTGCTTTCGGAAACTTCACGATTTCTCAATTATACATCTTCACGTTAGGTCGATTTCCAAAATTATTGCCTTACTAATGGAAAAGGAAAAAGACGAAGCAAAGTGGATCCAAATTGGGAAAAGAGGTAAACCAATAATCAAATCATGGATTGGCGACATCCAAATGAAGAATCCACAGATATTATCGATGGTGGATACAGAAGTACAAGAACGAAAGATGGAACAACGACGATTCAATATTGAACAATTCCAAGAACAAATAATGCGCCAAACCGAACACATGAATAATATTGAACTTCCAGCCAAAATGGACCTGGAGAAATCAGTTACTAACGAAGAAGGAAAGGCATATTTAGCAGCCGTACTCTATAATTATCAAGATGTCTTTTCGAAATCAAATTTCGATATGGGTATCAACACATAAGTGGAACATTATATCCAAACCAGTTGAAAAGCCGGTACAACAACCATTGCGGCGCCTACCTTATGTAGATCGAAACCAAGCGAGCAAACACTTACAAGAAATGCTCTGCCAAGGAGTGATCAGAAGATCATATAGCCCTTGGGTTTCACCAATCGTCTTAACTAATAATAAAGACGGATCAAAAAATTTCTGTGCAGATTACAGAATGCTTAACTCGATCACGAAACGGGACAGCTTTCTGTTACCAAGAATTGACGAAATGCTAGACACTGCGTGGAGCAAAATACTTCCGAACTTTAGACCTAAAATCAAGATACTGGGAAGTACCAATGAACGAAAAAGATGAAGAAAAGACAGCATTTATCTGTCATGAAGGATTATTCGATTTCAATGGCATACCTTTAGGATTGACGAACGTACCTGCAACATTCCAAAGAATGATGCAGCTGGTATTGGCAGGCGCACCTGCAAAATTCCAAAGAATCATGCAGTTAGTATTGGCAGGCGTTTTGATGGAATCGTGCCTATATTACCTAGATGACATCACAATATTTTCGACGTCATTTTGGGATCATTTGTATGATATCAGCCAAATATTACAACGGTTGCGAGAAGCGAATCTTAAGGCCAAAGCATCGAAGTGCGAATTCTTAAAAGAAGAAGTCCTGTTCATGTGATACATCGTATCAAATAAAGGAATATCAACAGACCCTGGAAAGATCGAGAAAATACAGAATTTCTCAAAACCGAAAACGGTGATACAGCTCAAATGTTTTCTTGGCCTGACCGGAGATTACAGGTAATTTGTACCCGACTATGGAACTATAGCGGCACCTTTGTCCGAAATCACCAATAAAGGGGCAAGCAGGATGAAAGTCAATTATGGACGGAGGAGACGCAACAAGCGTTCGATACCTTAAAGGTAAAGATGAACTTTCCATATTGGGATACCCAGATCCATACAGACCGTTTATCCTATGTACAGATGCAAGTAAACATGGTATTGGATACATCCTATCCCAAGAGGACGAAGCAGGGAACGAAAATGTAATCCACTATGTCAGAATACTTATCGTGACGAAGAAACCCGATATTCAATTACGGAACAAGAATGTTTGGCAGTAATTGGCGCGGTTCAACATTTTCGGCTGTACCTATTGGGAAACCATACAACGATCATCACAGACCATGCACCATTGGTCCAAAATCTCAATAAAAAGCGACCATTAGAACAGATTACCGTGCGATTAGCACGAATGGCTAGCAAGATCCTTGTGTACGAATATACAATTGTATATAAACCAGAACGATATCACCAGAATGTAGATTGTATGTCGACACCACCAGTAATCCTTGGAACTGAAATCTGGAACAGGAGGAAGAAGAAATAAACAATCGATATAAACCGCTAACAATCAAAAGATCAAGCGGAAATCAACAACAGATGATCCAAATAAGAACAAAAATATATATATATATATATATATCCAAGAAAACGTCAACTGCAGCGAAGGCGACTATATTTCGGCGAGATACGTTAACGAAATACCATAGACAAGAACAAACCAAGAGATCGTAAGCGAGTTAACGAAACAACGCACCGTAATAGTAGAACAAACGGGCAATATCGGATTCAACCGTGGCGGATTCTCCGAAGCCGATAGAATCGATAGAAGAATCGATAAACTGCAGAATGAAATAAGAAGAGAAAAGGCCCAAGAACAAATTAAATAGCGTTACGAATCAAAGAGTACCAACAAATATACATACGCCAATAAAGAATCGCGACTACAAAAAATGAAAGAAGTACCGAAAGAAAGTGCAGAACAGGAAGTGCGACTCGGTGGGCTTGGCAGCCTGCCGGAACCAGTCCATTGAGAAGCACAGCCAAAAAACATCGAAAACAGTAACAAGCGAAGAACCGATGGAAGTTATTCAAGAGGTTGTAACATGCTTCGGGGGCATTACCAGATCTTTGATGCCACTGCTGCCGGCCCTCTCTGTCTATTTTGAGGAACAATATACCCAATGGATTATCACATAAAGCCGTACAAACGGCTTGCCTATGTCCGGAATCAACAACAATCTCCACTAATCTTTTGCTGCCGGACAATGGCACCATCAGGTGCGTTTTAAGTCGATCCACTATCGCTGAAAGAAATCGAGCCTAAAGAAAGAAAACTCAACTACAACGAAGGCGATTTATGACGAACCGCTAGCAAAACTAATACAAAACATGAAAGAAAAGAAAAATAAATCACCAAAACCAGCAGTGATGGAGATCGGCGAACGAATGTATCAAAAATTGAAAACGAGTCAAGAACAAAGAGAAAAACAAGAATCAAAGAAAGAACAAAGATTGAAATCTCCGAAAGCAGGGCCACAAGAAGCGAAACAAGGTCAATCGAGATCTTCACAACGCGGGTCTACAGAAAGTAGACACAAATACTCAGAATCGTCTGAGCGTCGAGAAAAGAAGTCTTCAAAACGAATACACCAATCGAGTCGACCAAGATCGCGAGACTCATCGAATAGGTGTAGAAAATCAGAACAAAAATCAAAGTATTATTACCCGTCATCGAAACCATACGAATATCGAGAACCCGTGCTGAGAGGAAGACGGCGATACCAATATGGAAGAAACCCGTCACAAGTGGAAAGCGAACAAAAGAATCCGCGAGAGATAGAATCAGCACCAAGTGACAGAGGGGCGCCATGGCTGTGAAAAACAAAATCCCGCAAAGATGTGAAGAAAAAGCAGCAAAAATATATGTTCGACCTAGAAATCGTCAAACGGATGATCCAAGAACAGAAAATGGAGTTCGTTCATGGCGTAATGAAATGGTCAGAACGGAATTTCGTAGACAAAGACGGGAACGTTACAGAAACAAAAGCAGAACGGGAACAGATTCAGAACGAATACAACGAAAGACAGAAAATAGAACTACAAGAAAAGTGGACATATCGACGCCAGGAACAAACAGACCGGATACTGTGGCAACCGATTCAACGGACAATCCGGAAAAGAATGCAGGACGAACAAAAAGAAGGTCCCACAGAAACGAAACAAAAACGTCAAGCAACACTGCCTGAACAAAAACCGAAGCAAAGGAGCAATTCCCAGACGATGCGAAAAAGTCCCACAACGACAACAAATAGAAGTATCAAAACCAGCACAACAAGTGGGAAGCTTAAAAGAACTAGCTGTAAAAAGTATAGATCCTCGAATCAAAGAATGACCGAAGCTACCACAAGAACAACGAGGACATGAAAATGATGCCAAAAAATCGGTGGAAATGGCACCAAAAACAAAAGCCGAACGGGAAGCGTTAAAGAAGGTTACAACAACAACGTTCGATACATTAATGGCACCACCAATTCTTCAAGCGAACGACTAACATAGCATGAGCGGATTTTCGACATCAACCCTGACATCGGAGGTAAAAAGAATCGGGAAAATACCCGACAGGAACATTGAAAGAACAACAACAAATACAGCCCTATATTCGGGGAAGTGCCGAATCAATACAATCACTGCTTGGTTCCAACATAATAACAATCGATGATAAAGTAATGGCAGCGTTGATCGAACCAGAAAAGAAATTCGCAAAATACGAAACAGAATCGCAAACGCCAAAAGACCAGTATAAAGCCAAATCCCAACGTTAGATCCGGAACAACGACTTCCGCAATTCCATCAAATCACAGAACGATCGTTGGAACGGATACAGGAACTACAACAACAAGTTCAAGAGAAAGAAGATACGAATTGGGAATGGACCAAATTGTACAATGAATGCCAATGCCAAATCGTCAAACAAAACCGAGCCATCAAAGAAAAACAAGAAGCGTTACAAACAACGATGATCGAACTGAAGAACGCTCAGGAGTTACTCAACCTGTCACGACAACGCGAAGAAGTGACATTAGCGCGGGAAGAAATATTGAGATTACAAACCCAACTGAGCGAAATACAGGAAAGACTAAAGAATCGCTACCACAAGCGGAACAAAGTCGAAAAGGGGAAAAAGAACCACACGCTCAAAGAATCGAGCACCGAGAAATAGCAGTTGGAACATGAGTTTCCACAAGTCATCCTGACAAACATCCGAACGAAGAAGTATTTCAATGGAAGAATTGCCATTACAAGGAGATCAATTATGGTGCGAATTGTGTTATTTCGAAACACAAATCAACACTCCACAAGTCGAGATTATAGCAGAACTGAAGATGGAACAGATCGTAAACGAAGTGCAAGACAAATGGAGCGATATTCTCAAACAAGACGATTGGACTGATGAAGGAAGTGTTGTACAAATGTTCACAGTATTACGAGATCAAAAGGCCAAGATTCGAACGAAGTGCTGAGCACTCAAGATCACGGGAAAAGAATACCGTCAAGTGATCCGACAACACGTTAAGAACGTCCAAGAATGGATGAAGAAATTGCTAAAGAACAAAGTAAGACAAGTACAGAACTTACCGGAAGTGATGGCTATTCCACTTGACTACGCTGACATCATGAACAAGCACATAGAGTATACGATATTACGAACGGTACCAAACCAAAGAATACACGCCATGAAAACTATGGGAAAGATAACAAAAGGGATATTCCAAGACGGTATAGCAGTTATGGAATAGCCTTCGGATACATCGAAGGAAGAACTCATAATACAAGAGTTATTACAGAGAACGAATATAAAGAAGCGAAAAGGAGAATCCGCTGGTTCATTGGAAACAGGAAAGAACAAATCCTGCAAGGAATTCACATAGCGCAAGAACAGTGCCTGGACACACAAAGTCGACGAGACTTGTTCTCGACAATCGAGCAATTATAACTATGCGATGGCTGGAGGAGATGGCGAGCCAGCGAAGCGTCACTTCCTCACCAGATCTTTTTTGACCAGGAAGGCAGAAAATGAGGGAAGAAAGGACCAGTTCTCAGCCAGCCGGAGGCACTGGGACTTTCGGAATTCATGCCGACCACAAATGATCAATAAGATGCGAACCAAGGGATAGCCAATAACGGAACCAACTAACGACAATAGACAACGAATTCGAAAAAAAACGATGACTGAATCGGACAAAGAATCGATTCGAAAACGACACGAGATCGACGACCAAGAACCGAATCGAATGACAATTGAATCGAAACCGAAAAGAATTTGGTACAATGTGATTGAATCTGGGCGACCGCCGACCAAATAACTGGTACATTAGGAAATTGCCCAACGACGTCGAGATCCGCCGACCCGAAGAAACCACAGTGATCTAAAAATTGAATCTCAACAATAACAAGCCATCGACAGAGACGATCATTAGCATGACGGATCCCAACCACTACCATGATCGAAAAAGACGATATAACAGTGGTCATAATTTTGCCAAAAACATTTCTGCCAATTACAACCTAGTCCTAACCAAAGAAGAAAGTCTCAAAAAATTGCCAAAGAAAAATAGTGTTTTATTAATTAATAATTGTTCTAATATCTAATAATGAATTACTAATCATATTTTACATGTTTTCAGGTTTTTCAGTTGTATGTTTGGGGGAACCCCACAAGTCCTAAGGAACTCCCGGTAACGAAGAAAGAAGAAAATAAAAACGGGGACGGCAGCTAAGATAAGAAATTTAAAATCTGGTTGGAATAAACTGAAGTAAATTGGAGAGGAAAATAGGGGCCGGTGAACGGAAGAAATAAATCGGGAATTGGTGGCTTCAGTGGTAGACGCAAGCTCGAGTGGGGTGAAATGTAAACAAAAGAACGAAAACCGGGCACGGTAAGGTAACAGGTGCAAAGAACAGCATCAATAGTAGATGCTAGACCGACAACCGGGGATTTCGGGGGTCTAGTGGGCTACCAGGGGTCCCAGGGCTTAATTTTTACTTTTTGGACTCAAAAATTATTTTTCACGAAATCCTTTATTATACGGGTCCCTAAATTTTTGTTTTTTTTTTCAAGCTTATAAAATTTTATAAATTTTAGATTATTTTATTATCTAATTTGCATAAAAAGCATTCGTTTCACTGACTAGCTATGTGCAGTTAAGTTCAATCTAATTTTAGTTTTTTAGTCTTGCTGCTGATTTCGTAGCGTTAGCGGAAGTGAACATAAGCACTTATGTTACATCTATTTTATTGAATTTCATGTTTTAATTCGAAAGACTACTTAGCTAGTCTTTCTTGGATTATTGTTTCTTTATAGCGGTTTTGTTAATTGTTGCTTAGAGGTCGCACACTGAATTGAGGAAGCCTACTTAAAGTGACTTTGTGGATATTTTTGGCTTATTTTACAACAAATTGGAGTTCCGAAGAACTTTCACACTCAAAGAATTGCGCATCAGACTGGTGTTGGAAATTCTGGTTTCGATTGTTGACTTATATCAGTGGTGTAAAGAACGAGCGTTTAATTAGGAATGCTGCACACATAGGTATCATAATACCAGTTAATAATTAATTTAGTAATATCAGTTTCCCAAGAAAAGAAGTGGCTGTAATTTTAATAGGAGCGGTAAAATTGTTTAACCTAAGATAGTATTACGTTAAAAAATTTGCGCTCGAGTCGATTTGGCAAGTCCAGGACGACAGTGTTGGTGGGTCTCGATAAATTAGTAGTGCTACTTGTGAAGTCTGGCAGCCAGCCGGGGTCGGCGGAGCAAGTAGTACATACTATTCCTCAGAAGGCCGGGAGAGTAAGGGGCGAGGAATCGATTACCCCCTCAAGTCGCCATTAGATCCCACTTAATATTTTAGGCCAACCAGCCGGGGGTAACGGATCTCCCTATACGAGCAGTCAGCCGAGGCTCGTGTGGAGTAAGAAACTTCAACTGCACAGTAGTCGACCGTTACCGTACAGTTTTAGTAACGTATTTCGGCAGCCAGCCGGAGTCGGCTTGTTTAACATAACGGGCACTATTAGCGTAAATGTAAAGCTTAGGTTAAGGTAATCAAATCAAATACTCGCACGGTACGTCAGCCAGCCGGGGGTGTGTTGTATCAACCCACACGGGCAGTAATAGAGTAATAGGTAACCTAACCCAAAATCACTATCGCTCAATCACTTCTTAAACACTCGGTGTTATAACGTAATGTTAAGAACTAGTAGTAGGTACCAGTAGTAGGAAGTCGTAACATAACATAAACCGAAAAGTAATAGACATCTGGATAAGCAAGTAGAAGCTGAAACTAGTGGCCGAGCATTGTGTAAGAGCCGAGCGTAAGGCTGTGCTAGCATTGAATTTCAGATTGTGCAAGAGTGGAAGATCAGACTCTGCAAATTTTGAAAGTCAGACTGCGTAAGAGTGACCGGTGCAGGCGAACGTGACCAAATATACGGTACTAAAGAACAGCGCCGCGGCTTTTCAATACTAATAGTAAAGGATAGTGGCGCAAGCAATCTACGGGTGTGACATTAGTGCCTTAATATTTTATATCACTTTGTAATAAACATTCCTTATAAGTATCTGTTGCTCACTTATCTGGAACTCGTGGAATTAGAGCCGAGCAAGGATCATGCCGCATCGCAAAATATAGGGCACAAGTACTGTTCGCAAAAAGAAAGACTCGCACTGTATAAATTGTCCCACCGGCATTCTACTGGCCACACATCGGACCACACCATCTGGTGACGAACCCCGTCCCCTTTTATAACCGATAGCCGTCATAACAAAAATCCCCTACCAACAGGAAGGTGTCGTGGGTGTCATGTGTCCCCGTCCGGACGTATCTGATAGAGGGTTGTGTTAATGCCGTCGTCAAAATGAATGATGACGACTTTTGTGCATTGAAAGATGCATATAATCTCAACCCATGGTTTGGGTGTACTCGTATCAACGCTTGGGATCTGGGTGCCCGTAATACGGCTCCTGTTGATACTGAGGTGGGTAACTCAGCTAATTAGATAATCAAAAAATGAAGTTGACCAATTTTTTGCAAATAAATTTGCTGCACTGTGTCGAACTTAGTCGAAGGATTAAAAATATGAATTCTTTTTGGCCTTAATACAGGAGCCCTACGCTTATAAAGGCAGGATCATAGGACTGGAGGCAGGGAATAACCGGAACCAGCAACCGGACCCGTCCATTTAAACCGGATCCGGAACCTGGTCTTCGAAATTTATATATAGTAAAACAGATGATGGAAGAAATGAACGTATAGTGGATTTAAAATGCATCAAAAATAACTTTTACATTAAACTTAATGTATTGCGACGGTATTATTGCCTTTCTGAAACTCTAAAGATACTGAGGAAGCTAATAATGTTTATTTATCGATCAGATATGTCGGTTTTTGGACATTCAGAGCAAAAATGTCTTCCTCTATACAATTATATACTGCGTCAAATCGAATGTGCTTACAAAGCTTGGAGCGTAGAATACAAACTTTCGCTCCGTCTCCAGTCGCCTCCCTTTACTACACATACGTTTGTTGCATGTTCTTCTGTAGGAAACTTAAAATTATTGGTTTATATGATTCTAAGAGAAAATAATAGATAGAAGGTAATTTTCTGATCAGTGGTCAGAGACACTGTTTAGGCTAGCGTTGGACAAACAGTGCCCGTCAGTTAGATCATAATAATGAAAGCTTTCTAATCAGAATGCTATAAATGAGACACACTGTGATGCTGCTCGCACAGTTTCAATAAATACAGTTCATTGCCAAGAAAGCAGTTTCTCGCTGCGTTGCAGATAACGTTAGTTTACTTCAATTTAGACTGATTTATCATGTTTATAAGCGCACTGGCGGGTGCTTGACGCAATTTATGTTAGCCAAGCATACCCTAAGTACTTCTGCGTAAGCCATACTCTGTTACCGAGTTGGACCGGTTTAATTCAAACGTATCCCACAGACTTCTGGATGTGTAAAATAGCTTCTACAAGCGTCGACCTGGCTCTGATTTAACAAACTCCTGCAGGTTATTATGAAAAATTTCTGCTCAAATTATGTGCCCTACTTACGTTTCACACGGCAAATTGGTTAGTTAATCTTTTCTTTTGCGCGGTTGTATTGGAGCTTGATCATTGTATAATATATATTACATATGTTTGGATTACAGGATAAAGCAAAAAACGTGGAAAATTTCAAACAAAATTTTTAAACCGGAATTCTGGTTCCGGTATGGTTTTTGCCCTTTGCCGGAACCGCAACCGGAACACGATTTTCGCCGGAACCGGAATTCCGGTTACTCCCTGACTGGAGGGTATGGATATGGAGCTTTTCTATCTTGAAAATTGTGATGCCTAGGACTGCAATTCTGGTATCTAAGGATTTACATGGCTTTTTTGGCAAACTTAAGTTCTAGGGATTGCACTGTAGTTACAATGCAGGTTAACATTGGTTGCGGGAGTAGAAGGATTCTTGTGTCATCGCTGTATTTACCTTATGATGCACCAGATGCTGCTTCCACTATGGAACTCAGGCATGTCGTGGAGCACAGCATAAGAAAAAATAATGGAGTGTGATTCCAATGCTCACAATGTGCCATGGGTTAGCATCAACAACAACCCCATAGTGGATGCGCTGTTGGAATGTATTGCTACTGTGGATTGCTAACGTGGGGTCGGTGCCAACGTTTATAAATGTAATTAGGCGTGAAGTTGTTGGCTTAACCCTCACTAGGGGAAAATTGATTTGCAAGACTGGCATGTATCTTTTGAAAATTCTTTCTCTGATCACTGATATGTTCGTTTTGGATATGGGGATATCTTCAGTACAAGTAATTGGATGATCAATCTGAGGAAAGTCGAAAAATATATGTTCCTGGACAATCTAGAAACACGAATGTATGAGTGCGGTGAAATTGGTTGCACAGAAGTGGATCTTGATCTAGCTGCTGTTAAATTAGAAACCGTTATTATGGATGCTGCGACTAGCTCTATACCCAAAACTGTTTAAACATGTGATGCCAGGCCGTAAGTCTAAATGGTGGGCTGGGGACCTTGAATCTGTCAGAGTCAGAAGTCGGCCACTATTTCGACGCGTTATCGAGTTTAACACATTTGGTGATTGGGACAGATATAAAATCTTACAACGTGAGTATAAATATGCTATACTCATGGGAAAACGGAAATCGCGTCGTAAATTTTGTGACAATGTCGTTATGTAAAGGATGCACAAAGTTTTCAAGAGTGGAGGAACAAGGGATATTAGTGCATTGATTGACAGCAATGGCAACAAAAATGATGAACCGGGTGAAGTGCTGTGGCTGTTGTTGAGTGAACATTTTCCTGGTTGTGTTAAGGACAGTGGACTCATCTACAGAGGCACCAGCAAGACAGGAAATACTGAAACTCGGCAATTGGTTAACGCTATAATAACAAAGAGCAGACTACGGTGGGCCATTGCCTCTTTCGGGGCTTTCAAGGCACCTGGAATTGATGGAATCTGCCCAGTATATGTCCAAATGGGTGTTGATATCATTATAGACTTCTTAATGGAACTGTAGTACAAAAATTGTTTTATGATTGGTTACATTCCGGCATCGTGGAGGGTAGCTGAAACAGTGTTCATTGCGAAGCCGGGGAAGGATAGTTATCTGGACCCGAAGGCTTATCGACCAATAAGCCGTTCTTCGCTTATGCTAAAAAATATGGAAATACTTGTTGATACATTTCTACGGGAGGAAATACTATCAGGGAGTCAGCTTAGTTCTGATCAGCATTCTTATATTGCTGGCAAATCTACAGTAACGCGGTTGCAAAACATTTTAAGCCATGTAGAGCAGGGCTTTAGTATGTCTAGGTCAATGTTGGGAGTCTTTTTGGATATACATAGGTGGTGCTTTTAATAAGACACCCTTCAAACTTATAGGCAAAGCACTCAGAAGTTTTTATGTGCTTTCACCGATCTGTCTCTTTATGGAGAATATGGTTAAATCGAGGACGGATGTTGCATCTCTGATTGATTCTACAGTTAACATAAGAGTCAATATGTGTTTTTCCCAGGGTGGAGTGCTATCACCTCTCCTGTGGTTTTTTGTTGTAAATGAACTGTTAAGTAAGCTTCAAAAAGAAATGGTTATGGTTCAAGCGTACTCGGATGATATTCCGATCATTGCAAGTGGTTCAAATATTGGAGTAACTGGCAGGAGAATCTGCACTGTACTTAAATGCTTCAGTGCCTTGTGTAAATCCTATGGATTACAACTACAGCCAAATAAGACTGCTGTAATAAATTTTACTCGAAAGCGTAAATCTGATTCCCTTTCCTATATCGGGTAGGATGGAGTTTCAGTGGCTTACAGTTGTGAGGTCAAGTACTTAGGAGTGATCCTAGATAAGAATTTAATGTGGGATAAACATTTGGAAAAGGCATGCAGCAAGGCTATACGGAATCTAATGGCATGTAGAGCTTTTGCAATGCGTAATTGGGGCGCGAGACCTAATACCTCATCTATCTGTATGAAATGATGGTTCTGAGTAGTATATTGCATGGGGTTTTGGTTTGGTGGCATAGAACCGCCATAGGGGCTGTTCGGAAGAAACCAATGCGGCTCCAGAGACTAACTACCTCACTTGATCATCACGGGATGCTTGAGGAGCACCCCAACGGAGGATATGGAAACTATCTTGGGGCTATTGCCGATAGAGAAAAGATGCCTGCAAGTATTACTGCAGACTCAAAAGTATTGAATTTTGGAAGTGCTTCAATGTAAAAGGGCATACAGTAATTTAAAAAGTAACCTCAGAGCTTGTAACGGAGGCAAAAATGCCTCTTGATCAATGTTGTTAGACTTTTTCTGAGGATAAGAACTGGGATAGTGTAATCACTGACAGAATTGAGGCAAGCAACATTGTCTCTTTGAATTCCATGGACATAAACTGCTTCACTGATGACTAAGATATTGCATGATAGGGACAATATTGGCTCTGGGGCTGGCTACGTTATTATCCCTGGACATAGCAATATAGTTGGAAACAATTGTACGGGTTTTCAAGCAAAAATATTAGCGATTGAAAAGTGCGTCTCTTATTTTAGAGGAACGGGGGTTAAGAAGAAAACTATTAACATCTACAGTGATAGCCAAGCGGCTATCAAAGCCCTGGATAACAACTTGGATCGAATGATATCTTTAAAGTGTTGTAAAATGGAGCTGCAGCAACGTGGAAAGTCAAATTAATTTTGTTACCCTCTTCTGGATACCAGGACATAATGGGTTCATGGGGAATGAAATTGCGGACCATCGAGCCAAAAAAGCAGCTTCCATTGCTTTTATAGGTCCGGAACCGGCTGTAGGCTTGGCGTTTAGGACTGTCCACTCGGATGGAATTTGGGAAAATGTGGAGCAAAGATGGAAATGCAGCCAGTCTTACAGGCAACGAAAGATATTTTTACCTGTATATAGTTGAACCATGACTAAACGGATATGTATGCTGGATTAGAAAAGGCTTGGAATAGCTTGTAGGCTCCTCACCGGGCATTGTCTTTTTATTAAACATAAACGTATTATGAGATTAGCTGGGGATAGATACTGTGAGTGGTGTCATGTAGCAGGTGGTACCGTATCCCATCATATTTTGGAATGCAGGGAGTTTTCAGAACTACACAAGAAATTATTTGGAAGAAATGTTATTAATAGTAATTTTGGCCCGAAATTGGATATAATCAAACTGGTCTGCTTTATTCTGAGAGTTGGATATGACTTTTGATCATCCTTGAGTTTGGGCGGCGCAATGGGCCGAGTAGTACGAGTCTGCGCGCGCACTGTTCTATGTGTTATGCCCAAGTTTGTTTATCTATCTATCTATCAGGGAGTAACCGGAATTCCGCTTCCGGCGAAAATCGTGTTCCGGTTGCGGTTCCGACAAAGGGAAAAAACCATACCGGAACAGGAATTCCGGTTTAAAAACTTTGTTTCAAATTTTCCACTTTTTTGCTTATTTTCTGATCCAAACATAAGTAATATTATACAACGATCAAGTTGCATTACAACCAAGGAAAAGAAAAGATTAACTCAGCAATTTGCCGTGTGAAACGTAAGTTGGCCACATAATTTCAACAGGAATTTTTCATCTTAACCTCTGCAGGAGTTTGTTAACAAATCAAACCCAGGTCGATTCTTGTAGCAGCTATTTTACACATTCAGAATTGTCTAGGATATTTTCGAATTAAATCGGTCCATCTGGGTAACAAAGTATGGCTTACGAAGAAGTACTTAGCGTATGCTTGGGTAACAAATTGCGTCAAGCATCAGCCAGTGCGCTTGTAAACTTTGTAAATCAGGCTAAATTGAAGTAAAGTAACGTTATCTGCAGTGCTGCCAGAAACTGCTTTTTAGCAATGAACTGTATTTATTGAAACTGTGCAAGCAGCATCACAGTTTGTCTCATTTATAGCATTATGATTAGAAAGTTATCACCATTATCATCTAACTGACGGGCACTGTTTGTCCAACGCTAGCCTATACAGTGTCTCTTACCACTGACCAGAAAATTACATTCTGTGTATTAATTTCTCTTAGAATCATATAAACCAATAGAATTTTTGACGATATAAGGCTTAACAAAATAATTAAACAACCAAAAATGGTTGATTGCTGGCCTACGAATTTCCATATAGCTAAAAAATTAAACAAATATATAAAACCGGTTGTTTCCTTCTAATATAACAAACCTGTATGCTCTCTTATTTTTAACTATAGTAACACCATTCGTAATGCGAACAATATGGGCAATAACACCTGTTGTACCTGTGCGTCTAACCCTTTTTCAAACAACCATTATGGACATGTTATATGCTGTGATCTAAATATCATTCCAGATAAAAGATTACGGAAAATTTTTGAAAAAGGTCCAAAGTATAGGTTTAACGATAAATTTTGTCCGGATAAATTCATAAATAGTATCTCTTCTGATATTAACTTGTACTGTGATATAGTTAAATCCCGGACTGGTGTACAATCAGAATTTCTTGATAACTGGGCTAAATTATTCATAGAAAATGTACGTTTTAGACTAGATAATATGTCATTCGATCATTCTCATGTGATTAATCAGGATTATCTAAACTTAAAACATAATAAAACGCTGAAAACTTTAAAAGATAACTATGTCATTACTGCAACGAATAAAGCTAGCCAAAACTACTCTTTCATATGCAAAAAATTTTATATAGAACAGATTCAACGGGAACTTGAAGGCAATGTAAGTGGATACACAACCTATAAAAATTTAATCTAACTAAACAGTCGGTAATTAAGCACTTGGTTAGGATTAATCAAAGATTCGGTATACCAACAGACGATTGTGACCGAGAACTCCCCTTTATACAGATAATACCCAAGGTACATAAATTACCCGCCCAGTTTAGAGCTATTATCAGTAGTAAGATAGCAGTAACCAAAAAACTTTCAAAAATCCTTTGCTCAGCCTTAAAACTCATCCAATGTAAATTAGAAAAATACGGCAACACCCAAAAAAATTTAATGGCGTAAATCCCTTCTGGATCATTAATAGCAACCATAAAATTCTGGAAAAAATTGATTATCTCAATAGGATATGTAATTTCCGAACTATCAATACCTACGATTTTACCACGCTATATATAACTCTCCCGCATGATGATATTATCGCAAATTTCAAGCAACTTTTGGAAGAAAAACGAAAAAACCAAAACAAAAACGATAACTTATTCATATGTGTTTCAAAATTCAAAACTTTCTGGACCTACAGCAAAAATAGTAGACCAGAACACTACTATGTAAATAAGCTTGATATACTTGACATGCTAGGTACGTTGGTAAAGAATACCTTTTTACGTACGGTAATAAAGTATACAAACAAAGTATTGGAATCGCAATGGGTACTGACGCTGCACCATACATCAGTAACTTATATTTACACAATTATGAACGTAACTTTTTACTAAAGAATGTGAGGTTCCGAATCGACAAATGTGAACCCTTACATAATACATATAGATATATCGATGATCTCACACTGATCAATGATGACGATACTTTCGATAAGTTGTGTAACGAAATTTACCCCGGTAGTTTAAAACTATGTAAGGTGAACTATAGTAACAAAAATGCAAATGTTCTGGACTTAAACATTGCAGTTGATCACGGTAAAGGACGAGTTAAACTTTATGACAAGCGAAAAGACTTTAGCTTTAAAATCTATAACTTCCCACATTTTTCTAGCACCATTTCCATCTCGGTTTTTCGCGGTATTATTTTTAGTCAACTTACCAGATTTATCAACATTAATAGCGATGTAATTGGTTTTGAGAACAATCAAAATGAACTTAAACTTATGTTGACAGATAGAGGTTATCCATGCAGACTTTTCAAAAATATAAAGATCCCCAAAATTTATACAAAAATTTGGTACACACATAATTTAATATTTGTACAGTATCACATTATTAATACTAATACCCTTTGTTGCTAATATTATGTCCTTCTTAACTTATTATAGATAATCTCACTCGTAAACGAATCTCACGCGAATCAATTGATATGTCCTGCGACGATCACAATCGTAAGATGTCACGTACGAGTAATCGACGTGAGGGCAATGCTAGTTCCTCAAGTGATCACAAAGCAAATGATTTCCAAAAAATCGTTCTTGAAGACATCGAAAAACGACTGTCAAAATTAGAAGACAGTATAGAGAATGTGTAGGATTTAGCCGACCACACATATAAATTCGCGCATAACGAAGCTCAGCACGCCAGATCTTCTAATATCCTGATACATAATCTTGACGCAACTGCAATATTTATGAGTATATGTCTATGCCAGGGAGTAACCGGAATTCCGGTTCCGGTTCCGGCGAAAATCGTGTTCCGGTTGCGGTTCCGGCAAAGGGCAAAAACCATACCGGAACCGGAATTCCGGTTTAAAAATTTTGTTTGAAATTTTTCACATTTTTGCTTCATCTGTGATCCAAACATATGTAATATATATTATACAATGATCAAACTCCAATACAACCGAGCAGGGTTTTTTTTCATTTTACAGAGTGCGCATTTGGCTGCGCAAATTTCAGCCGGACTGCGCTAAATTTTCAGAGATTGCGCAATATTAGGATTTTTTTACACTTTTTTGTCTTCAATACGATTATTTTTCACCCAAAAACTGTGTTTTTACTTTCACTTGTTTAATATATGGTATGCACTATGCAGTGGACATGTACACTTCTTTTGATACCACGTATGTTTTTGTGTTTGTTCAATATGAATTCGCGTTCGTTGTTTTTTTAGCGTGACAATGTTTTTATTTTTAATGATTTCTGGATATGGTAGTTGTGGCTCATTTGACATCATTTATGAACTAGCAAATTTACAGTTCATCTATTGAAAAAAACGCTATCCATGAAGAAAAACATGACCCCATAAGCACTGACCCAGGTACATTTGACTTGTATAGCTAAATCCAACTTATTCTGTCTAATTTTGAAAGTTACTTCGCTTAAACTATGCTTTCAAAGTCTTGGTGTTATCACAAAATGTCACCACAACTGTGCCAACTTCCGTGTGCAAAATGCAAATTACCATTGAGCTTTAATGTCACATGATCTAGTTTTAATTTGTGTTTTGTTTTTGTTAATAAAAAAACTTTTGTGAACAAAATGATTTTTCGGCGTCGATATTTCTCAATATCTTATTTTTGGCCCGTTATTTTGGATTTTTCCTCAAAAATTTTACTGCGCAAATTTCAGGCGAACTGCGCTAAACCTAAAAAAAGTGCGCATTTGCGCAGTGATTTGCGCAAAAAAACCCTGCAACCGAGCCAAAGAAAAGATTAACTAACCAATTTGCCGTGTGAAACGTAAGTAGGGCACATAATTTTAGCAGGAATTTTTCATAATTACCTGCAGGAGTTTGTTAAATCAAAGCCAGGTCGATGCTTGTAGCAGCTATTTTACACATCCAGAAGTCTGTGGGATACATTTGAATTAAACCGGTCCAACTCGGTAACAGAGTGTGGCTTACGCAGAAGTACTTAGCCTATGCTTGGCTAACATAAATTGCGTCAAGCACCAGCCGGTGCGCTTTAAACTTTGTAAATCAGGTGAAACTGAAGTAACGTTATCTGCAACGCAAGCAGAAACTGCTTCCTTGGCAATGAACTGTATTTATTGAAACTGTGCGAGCAGCATCACCTGTGTGTCTCATCTATAGCATTTTGATTGAGAAAGTTATCATCATTATCATCTAACTGACGGGCACTGTTTGTCCAACGCTAGCCTAAACAGTGTCTCTGTACACTGATCAGAAAATTACCTTTATCTATTATTTTATCTTAGAATCATATAAACCAATAATTTTACGTTTGTTTACAGAAGAACATGCAACAAACGTATGTGTAGTAAAAGGAGGTGACTGGAGACAGATCGAAAGTGTGTATTCTACGCTCCAAGCTTTGTAAGCACATTCGATTTGACGCAGTATACGCAGTGGTGTATAGTGGAAGGCATTTTTTTGCTCTGAATGTCCAAAAACCGACATATTTGATCGATAAATAAACATTATTAGCTTCCTCAGTCCCTTTAAAGTTTCAGAAAGGCAATAATACCATCGCAATACATTAAGTTTAATGTAAAAGTTATTTTTAATGCATTTTAAATCCACTATACCTTCATTTCTTCCATCATCTGTTTTACTATATATAAATTTCGAAGACCAGGTTCCGGTTCCGGTAAATTTCGGTTCCGGTTATTCCCTGGTCTATGCATATGTATCACTGAATAACCGAAACCGAAATTTGCTGGAACCGGAACTAGCAACCGGAACCGTCCATTTAAACCGGAACCGGAACTTGGTCTTCCGAAATTTATACATAGTAAAACAGATGAAGGAAGAAATGAAGGTATATTGGATTTAAAATGCATTAAAAATAACTTTTACATTAAACTTAATGTTTTGCGATGCTATTATTGCCTTTCTGAAACTTTAAAGAGACTGAGGAAGCTAATAATGCTTATTTATTGATCAAATATGTCGATTTTTGGACACCCAGAGCAAAAAATGCCTCCTACTATACACCATTGCGTATATTGCGTCAAATCGAATATGCTTACAAAGCTTGGAGCGTACAATACACACTTTTGCTCTGTCTCCAGTCGCCTTCCTTTACTACACATACGTTTGTTACATGTTCTTCTGTAGGAAACTTGAAATTATTGGTTTATATGATTCTAAGAGAAAATAATTATAGATAGAAGGTATATAATTTTCTGATCAGGTACACTGTTTAGGCTAGCGTTGGACAAACAGTGCCCGTGAGTTAGATGATAATGATAACTTTCTAATCAGAATGCTATAAATGAGACACACTGTGATGCTGCTCGCACAGTTTCAATAAATACAGTTCTTTGTCAAGAAAGCAGTTTCTAGCTGCGTTGCAGATAACGTTAGTTTACTTCAATTTAGACTGATTTACATATGTTGGGATCACAGATGAAGCAAAAAATGTGGAAAATTTCAAACAAACTTTTTTAAACCGGAATTCCGGTTCCGGTATGGTTTTTTCCCTTTGCCGGAACCGGAATTCCGGTTACTCCCTGATATGTATGTACTTGTGTGTATTTGTACGAACGCTATACACCGTCGACCACATCCTTTGGTTTGTGGGTTATACTATTGACCTAGCCCTATGGAGTACTGGTCACATCAATTTACCCGTGTACTATAAAAGTACATTGGTGCGGTTAATCCGCTGTATATTACTTTTAATTTATAACACTTGATTATTTTAACCTTGGTACTAGTAAGTACTTGGGGGCGGGTTACCGCAGTGTATCAACTTCATCTTGTATTCACGATAGAACATATCCCTCGACCATGACACTAGTCAGTGCTTTGGAGTGGATTACCGCAGTTAATCACACTTAACTTATATGCCTAGAATCTTGACACCTTCTTAGAAAGTGGAGTTATATTTCGCATATGGATTCCTCGTAATAGAGAACAGATACTCTCCCGTAACAATTTTTATAAACGATTAAGAATAAGACAGTTCGCATGTTCCCTTGAGATACTCGCTAGTGATTAATAGTTGCCCTAACCCTATAAATTACTATATATTTGAACAATATCTCGGGTTAATCTAAGTATTTAAATTAGTTTGATTTGGCTCCTCTAGGATTTTAATCACTTTAGATAACTTGACATGGTGAATTTAGTCCATTAGAAATCACAAAGGAAAAAATAAAATTTAGTTGAATCAAGTACTAATTCATTTCTTCGAAATTTACTATTCCCTCTATTCTAAACTTAAGACTGGTGATAAAAACTCGCAAAAAATCACTATAGTTTGTAAAAATTCTGTTCACTGAATAATTATATATATTTTAGATTCACTTAATATTATATATTTTTTTATTAAAAAATTTTTTTCCTAAGCTAAATGATCAGTAACTCCTTTGAAATCTACAATTCCCTTCACTCAAACATATAAAAATTATGACTGAAATGATTACAAACACTCCGGATCAATATCGCTAGTGTGTAGTTGTAATATAAAATTTCCGATAAATAGGACCGCTCCTTAAATTTAAAGTTAAAATTCTCTGGATGCCTATTATCGCCTCGTTATTATTGAATCGCCGTCAAACTAAACGTTAAAATCGTCCATTACCTTTGACCGTATTACTAAATGTTCAATTTCATTAAATTTCCAGTATCAAGTTGACGACAGCAACAATATCGAAAATAAAGATCGACTTAAATCGAATGTTTTGGACATCCTAAATGTAATTGCGTCTACCGCGCTTGATCGTTCGATCACTGTAGCAGACTTCTCGGCGTTACACCGTATAAAAACAAGATCACAACCGGCACCAATCGTTGTGGTATTCATACGAAAAGAATTGGCTTCAGAACTACTACGTAACGGTAACCGACTTAGAAGTTTTAATCAACAACAAGCTAAGAACAGTAAGAAACCAGTCATTATCAAACCAAAATGAACCACGCAAACAGAGTGTCCTTAGTTATCTACAGAACTGTAAGCGCATATTGGCAACGTATAATATTAACGTTGGTGTCAACGACCGTTCTTAGATGTTATTACTCACGACCATAACCTTAACAATATAAACATATTTCCTGAAGGATTTACAACAGATATGGTTTAAAAAATTTTTTCATAACAGTTCTAATTGAACGCCACTTTAACCTAGCATTTACAGTTTAATCAGCATAATCCGTTTGGGTTGTTTTACCGTTGGGTAGTTTTAACCAGTAAACTTCGCACATCATGTAGTTCTAGGCAGATAGTGAACCCGTGCTATCATTTAAGCTCCACGGTTGGCTTTTCTAGAGTTCTTATGAATTAAATTACCCTCAGACATGCTTCGCACGTAAGTAATCGTTGTTTGGGTGATCCACAGTAGCAGACAATTCTAATTTTTCAGCTTTTATTAAAGGCACCTATGTCTGGTATTCGCACGTGCTACGGTTATACACATGTGTAATATGTACTATTCGTTGTACATAACTCCTGTACTTTATGTTTCGGACATATTATCCATCCAGTATAATGCCGATATTTGCTGGGTGTTCTCTTGGTACTATAGTGTTCATAAGTGTTGTCACTTAACATCCGTACTAAGTAATGCTAATAGTACACCATCACTCCGGTGCCATGGTAGAACATTACAGTACTTCAGTTCCTAACTGTGCCATGGGCAGTTTTAATCACTGACGGCACATGGCTCATCTGTTGGTTTGGTATGTCCGATAAACGTTAATATTTGAGATTAGTATGAATTAACGTTCAAAGTATACAAGTACACCGATGTTACAGATACATGATGCTGCACTGTAGTCCATATTACAACCTTGGCTTCATTGGTCAGTAATTGTATTGTCACATGGTTCTCAAGCTTTAGGTTCCGGACAATTTATACAAACTACATAGTCGAACCATTTACCAGGTATATTATTGACATTGTAGTGCTGTTTAGTATTGTCACTTAACGTCAGTGTGAATTAATGCCGATTGTACCCAACCACACCGGTGTTGGGAAAGAATACCACCGTACTATATTTCAGGTACTAGCACAGAGCAATACGTAACTGAACGCAGTAACA
>JASANE010023319.1:0-11749 GCA_030248225.1 Trileptium ribeirensis
CAAACGGGGCCCGACGTACCACGTTGGGCAAATTCGGTGTTAGTGCTTTTTCACATCCTATTTCCACTAAGAAATGAAGGAGATAAAGGGGAAAATCCACATCATCGTTAAACATGAGCTTCGACTAGAGTGCAGTGAAGTGTCAAACTATATTACACTATGCACCGCTGAAGAAAACACGCAAAATCGTTATAAACTTACCATTGAAAATCCAAAGTTTAATATACTTAGTTTTGGAAATAGCAAAGTCGTTGTCAGAAACAGTATATTTCGACTAAACGTAAACAACGCTTCAATGATTGCCTAAAATATATCAATGCGCGCTTCAGTTTCATATCAGCTAGCTATACCCAAATGGTAATCAATAATAACAAGTTCGGCCATGACCAGTCCAATCGTGACCAAACTTTTTAAAACTACCTTGAAAAACATTGACGACTTCTGAACATAGATAAATAAATCCTCGATAAAAGCTCGTCAGCAAGCCTCGGCGCAAAACAATGCCATTTGCACGTAAATAAAAAGTACTGGCTCTGACACAATATCCAGAGAAAATCGTTGGCACAGGTTAAGGCAACCCATTGGGTGAAGTAACAGTACTCGATAAAAATGACTGTCGGACGCTCGAGACTCACTTCGAAACAAATTATGTTCTAAAAATAATTTTTAATTTCAATAGTTTCGAAATTTCGAACGAGCCACTCACTGGTTTGCGCCTCGCTTGAAGCCGCTCGCTCAAATTGCTACAGTTATTTGTGGCTCGTACTATATGTCTGTTTTTGAACAGTTAAAACATTGTTCATAGAAACACTTAAACTTAGCAAGTTAAACAATTAAGCGTACAATCACCACTTGTACTAATTTCTATATTATAAGACGAATGTAAACAAAAATCCAGCAATTTTGAAATATAACGCAAAGTAACACTGTCCAGTAAAGAATCAGCTTAAATAGATGTCTCAATATTAGCTTATCTATTACAAGCTGCCGCTGCTACAATTAGCGCTAAATTAACTATTAAATGTTCATTTCAACTAAACAAGATCAGAACAGTGCTAGTTCGTCGTAGCTTCGTTTTAACTTACAATCGCGGAAACATGTTATTCTGTTTATTAGATTGTTTAAAGTCCTAATAGGAGACCTGACCTCTTGAAATCATTAAACAACTTACAGACAAATGGCGCGATCCACAGTCAAACCTGAATGCTGCTACGTCACATAATATTTAATTGAAGGTAAATGCACAACCTGACCAAAAATGTTGTCCTCGAATACGTTTTGTACAACATCAAGGTATCTATCAATGACAATGCTGTGCAAGCATTTGAAACAGCAATAAAAATAATATTTTAGTCGGCTTCTTGCCTTTAGTCGAACAAACTGGTACGTTTGCCCAATTATCCAGAACGGTTCACCAAGTGTTTCGACGAACGCAGCTAACGCAAAACAAATAACACCCCATTCGTAGTAGGATATGTTGTCGACTGAGGATGATGACGCTGTCGCTGAATCAGCGAGAGTGAGCGAATTTGGCGCTTCTAGCCAAACGATCCAAATCGATATCAGCGGCGCGCTCACAACAACGCAAACAACTGGACTGAAACAATAGGATTTTCTCCTGTAGCATCCATGTTAATCACAAATTTATTAGCGAATACCAACGGTACAAAACACCTCCAAAAATGTAATTTCTTGCAGGAAAGATTTTGGAAATTTTCCGGATTTCCAAAGTTCCCACAAAATCCATGGTCAGCTTTGACGCAGGAGTCTGGGAGGGGGCACAAACTCGGGTCAGACATGCTGGAAGCTCAAGTTTTTCAGTGATTGTGATTAATTTATACATAAATACTGAAGTGAAGTCGCGCTAAAGGTATGTTAGCGATATAAAACTAGAAATTTCTAGGAATTTTAAAGAAAAATGCCAAGTTCAAAGCTGTCTATGGCAAATATATCGCGGTCGCAAGGTTTAAAGTTGAAAAATCTAGGTGTCGGCAGCTGGCATGTCGGAACCACGCGAGCCTGGTTAGGTCGAGTCAACCTTCTCTCAGGGTCGGAACCGCAGAACCTTGCCTAAAATTTATTTAGTGTTATGGATACTTAATTCGATTTTTGTTTGCTCCACTCGGTTTGAGGTATAAAGCACTTGTTATTAATCCACTTATATATACACCCCTCCTATCTTGTAATGTAAGTTCATAAGGATTTATTAAAAATAGCAGTAGAGTATATTGAACAACATATATATAATCATTTAAAGTGTTGTTTGCTTGTCATATTTACAAGTAAACCATAAAAATAACGAATATACCAGCTTACCATAGCCACAGAACGTTGATAATGTCGCGCCATTGTTTTTGCTTATCGTTGAACGAAAGACATGATTTGCGAAATGGTTCCCGAACGCAAAATGCGATTGTCGTATATAGCAGCATTAACCTGAAACAAGTAGTACAAGCTACACTATTCATCAAGCACTCTCTCGCAGTTTACATCCCACCCCAAACAGTATAATGTGGCACCATCGGTTTTCCTGAAAATGTTTAGTAATCCAAAATCTTAGGAAATGCAAGCGAATATTTACACATATTATGCAAAATCCGTTTGAACGTGTATTACAAATCCAGCAACAACAACAAAATATTACGCTACGATTATAACTCAAAAAGGAAGACAATATTTGGGTTTGTATGTAACGAGCTTAAACGACATTTTTGTCAACTTACAGACGGAATTCAAATTTAGGTGTCACGACTAGTTACCTAAATCAAGCTACGATTGCAGTATACAACAGCGTTGACATAAAGCAGTACTAGTCAAGTAGCAAAATATCACAGCACTCGGCATGCTGTGATCTTTACAGACTTACACCACGCTAACACCTAGAGCGTGAACAAAATTTGATACAAGATTGTTCTTAACACTACATAGCAATTCAGATAGCGACTGGAAACTAACCGAGTTTGGCAATTCTTTATCTAGTGAAGTGCATTGGTTCGGTAAGTCCCGGATGCGCAGGGATGAAGTATAATGCAAGCCATTTTTATCGTACAGACAGGATCGCAAAACTTACAGACACTACCACTAAAGCACGAAAACATTTGGTCTGCCCCGTTCTGACTACGATTATTGCGCGCCACGAATACTACAATAAGAGGACATCACGGTTATCTTTGTAACACTTTAAAACCATATCAGCCTTTATTGCTTTCTCCAATGACCAAAATGAGGGTGATAATATTTAGCATTACAGTGAACCTTTAACGCACACCGTACCGACAGATGACAGCGTACCGAAAATCACTTCAATACTGTCTAGACACAGGAAAACTTTGCACTCTAGCGTTCCACATTACAAAGTCAAAAACTTATTTATAATTTTATCTACCAACAACGTTTCAGACGGATAACAACAAACCCAGACGATATACGCTTAAAAACAGAACATTTGAGAGGGTGTAAATAACCATATTGGACCACGTCGTTCACCTACGTTCACCAAGGTTAGTATTTGCATACTCAAAATTTTTAATATTTTTTTCACGGTCACCCTCCTAAGGGGTCCCGGGCTACATTGTCATACTTGTAGTAATCAATTGACCTCATAGTCATTTAATTCGATACATCAGAGAATTCTTTTCAATCTAATTTCGGGCACCCCATATTTACAAAATGACCAACTACTAGTAACACGTAAACGTGGGTGACGGAGGCATGGTGGTTAACAACGGCGTGAATAGTGCATACAGCTTGTGGAATTTCTAACATTTTTGGTAACAGTTTAAAAGTAATACAGTAGAATGACAATACATCTATCAAGTTGTACCCATCAATGAAATTTAGTCCAAATAGGCCGAGTCATCCAAAAGTTATAACACACTTAATAATTTTTCACTCATTTTTAAGAGACTTTGCTTAATTTTAAGAGAATTTATAAAGGTAAGTAGATCACTCGTATACAGTCTTTTAGAAAACGTGAAGGTACATGTTATGTCAAAAAATGACCAAGATAGCACGAACGGTTGTCGAGATATGATGAACTTAGGTTTCCCTAAGTCAATTTTAAGAGACTGCTTAATTTTTAAGGAAAGAGATGAAATACGTCAATCAGCTATATACAGCTGTTTAGAAAACGTGAAAATACATTTTATGTAAAAAAATCGCCGAAATAGCACGAACGGTTGTCGAGATGCGGTGAAAAAGCTGAAAAAATGGCAAAAATCCTTAAGTTTGAGCAACATTTGCTTAATTTTGAGTACAAAGCAATTTTCGTAGAAAAAAGTGCTCAATGAATGGGCACTCCGCAAGAGAATATGCAACACGAAGAAAAAAAATTTCTAAAATCGGCCCAGGCGTTCAACCTGCAGACCTGTCTGTGACAAACAAAAAAAGTCACAGAGAAAATTGAAATATTGCGTCTAGTATATTGATATAAAGTTAAATGTACGCCTCCGGCTGCGACTCGCCACCTTCGGTGGCTCGTCTTGCCTCCGTCAATTACACCGACGCTGTTTTTTTATATTTGAGGAACGTAATGGTCGAAACTGCGAAAACAGAAAACTATGAGCATAATTAATAAAAATCCATCAGTGCGGTGAACACCGCGACACAACCAAACGAAAAACATTTTTTAAGATTAAACTCTACACTATACACCAAAGCGAGAAATGACGACAGCGTGGTGTGTGTAGTTATAAAATGTTTAAATAAATTTTATGGTACAGCTTACCTTACGTTAATAACACCAAGCATATCTTTTGTAACATAACGCAATAGAACGGCATTGAGAAAGAATGTCGAGAATCGGAATGTAATCTAAAGCAAAAGCGTTCTTTTAGTGCATAGGTCGTTGAAAATTTTCTAATCATATAGAAATTAACACGTAAAAATCATCCGTTCAGTAGAAAACTGGCTTTTGCAATTACATATAAACTAAAATATGTAAACCAATATTATGCGGCGTATCAAAAAACAACAAGCATGGTTATCATATTTTATAAATTAATATTTCAAAATTTGACGAATAACGGTAAATTGTTATCGGTCCAAAAATTTATACGTAAGTATAAATTTTATTAAAATAGTATAGTTCATCACGAGATTAAAACGACGACAAAGCGTTGAACAAAGCCAATCTGAACAGTTTATTTATATACACTGCATCAGAAACCGAAACTATTAGGTTACATCCCAAGATCCTTTGTTACACATCAGATAAACCTTTCCAGTAAAACCGTATAATTCTGTCCGACATCCACACTGAATGAAGTAGTAACAGAACAAGAAAACAGCTAGATTTACGTGACCTAGATATAAGTTAGCCATCGACTGACTATCCGGGAGCTCGTAACTAGAGACCATTCGCCATCACCAATCAACGCAAACATATAGGAGAACAAATGTTCACTAACGTTCATAGCTTATTTCTGATAAAGAATAAAAGCGCAGAGAAAAACATACGGTTTACCAAGAACGTCAACCAATGTAAAGTTAAATGGGCTGAGGGTAAATGTAATAGAATACCATCAAGCATTTGACCTTAGTTCGAGATTATCGTCAATGAACACTGTTTTGCCTTGTTAGAAAATAGCCAATTATGCTTTAAAATTCACAATGCCAAAGTTCGATGAAATATATCAAGTAAATGGGCTGAGGGTAAATGTAATAGAGTACGATCAAGCATTTGACCTTAGTTCGAAATTATCGTCAATGAACGCTGTTTTGTCTTGTTAGAAAATAGCCAATTATGCTTTAAAATTCACAATGCCAAAATTCGATGAAATATATCAAGTAAATGGGCTGAGGGTAAATGTAATAGAGTACGATCAAGCATTTGACCTTAGTTCGAAATTATCGTCAATGAACACTGTTTTGTCTTGTTAGAAAATAGCCAACTATGCTTTAAAATTCACAATGCCAAAATTCGATGAAATATATCAAGTAAATGGGCTGAGGGTAAATGTAATAGAGTACGATCAAGCATTTGGACCTTAGTTCGAGATTATCGTCAATGAACACTGTTTTGTCTTGTTAGAAAATAGGCAATTATGGTTTAAAATTCACAATGCCCAAATTCGATGAAATATATCAAGTAAATGGGCTGAGGGTAAATGCAATAGAGTACGATCAAGCATTTGGACCTTAGTTCGAGATTATCGTCAATGAAGACTGCTTTGTCTTGTTAGAAAATAGGCAATTATGCTTTAAAATTCACAATGCCAAAATTCGATGAAATACATCAAGTAAATGGGCTGAGGGTAAATGTAATACAGTACGATCAAGCATTTGGACCTTAGTTCGAGATTATCGTCAATGAACACTGTTTTGTCTTGTTAGAAAATAGCCAATTATGCTTTAAAATTCACAATACCAAAATTCGATGAAATATATCAAGTAAATGGGCTGAGGGTAAATGTAATAGAGTACGATCAAGCATTTGGACCTTAGTTGGAGATTATCGTCAATGAACACTGTTTTGTCTTGTTAGAAAATAGCCAATTATGCTTTAAAATTCACAATGCCAAAATTCGATGAAATATATCAAGTAAATGGGCTGAGGGTAAATGTAATAGAGTACGATCAAGCATTTGGACCTTAATTCGAGATTATCGTCAATGAACACTGTTTTGTCTTGTTAGAAAATAGGAAATTATGCTTTAAAATTCACAATGCCAAAATTCGATGAAATATATCAAGTAAATGGGCTGAGGGTAAACGTAATAGAGTACGATCAAGCATTTGGACCTTAGTTCGAGATTATCGTCAATGAACACTGTTTTGTCTTGTTAGAAAATAGGCAACTATGCTTTAAAATTCACAATGCCAAAATTCGATGAAATATATTAAGTAAATGGGCTGAGGGTAAATGTAATAGAGTACGATCAAGCATTTGACCTTAGTTCGAAATTATCGTCAATGAACACTGTTTTGTCTTGTTAGAAAATAGCCAATTATGCTTTAAAATTCACAATGACAAAATTCGATGAAATATATCAAGTAAATGGGCTGAGGGTAAATGTAATAGAGTACGATCAAGCAATTGACCTTAGTTCGAAATTATCGTCAATGAACACTGTTTTGTCTTGTTAGAAAATAGCCAATTATGCTTTAAAATTCACAATGCCAAAATTCGATGAAATATATCAAGTAAATGGGCTGAGGGTAAATGTAATAGAGTACGATCAAGCATTTGGACCTTAGTTCGAGATTATCGTTAATGAACACTGTTTTGTCTCGTTAGAAAATAGGCAATTATGCTTTAAAATTCACAATGCCAAAATTCGATGAAATATATCAAGTAAATGGGCTGAGTGTAAATGTAATAGAGTACGATCAAGCATTTGGACATTAGTTCGAGATTATCGTCAATGAACACTGTTTTGTCTTGTTAGAAAATAGGCAATTATGCTTTAAAATTCACAATGCCCAAATTCGATGAAATATATCAAGTAAATGGGCTGAGGGTAAATGTAATAGAGTACGATCAAGCATTTGGACCTTAGTTCGAGATTATCGTCAATGAAGACTGCTTTGTCTTGTTAGAAAATAGGCAATTATGCTTTAAAATTCACAATGCCAAAATTCGATGAAATACATCAAGTAAATGGGCTGAGGGTAAGTACGATCAAGCATTTGGACCTTAGTTCGAGATTATCGTCAATGAACACTGTTTTGTCTTGTTAGAAAATAGCCAATTATGCTTTAAAATTCACAATCCCAAAATGCGATGAAATATATCAAGTAAATGGGCTGAGGGTAAATGTAATAGAGTACGATCAAGCATTTGGACCTTAATTCGAGATTATCGTCAATGAACACTGTTTTGTCTTGTTAGAAAATAGGCAATTATGCTTTAAAATTCACAATGCCAAAATTCGATGAAATATATCAAGTAAATGGGCTGAGGGTAAACGTAATAGAGTACGATCAAGCATTTGGACCTTAGTTCGAGATTATCGTCAATGAACACTGTTTTGTCTTGTTAGAAAATAGGCAACTATGCTTTAAAATTCACAATGCCAAAATTCGATGAAATATATTAAGTAAATGGGCTGAGGGTAAATGTAATAGAGCACGATCAAGCATTTGGACTTTAGTTCGAGATTATCATCAATGAACACTATTTTGTCTTGTTAGAAAATAGCCAATTATGTTTTAAAATTCACAATGCCAAAATCTGATGAAATATATCAAGCAGAATATAGGCTTTATAATACACCTAATCGTTGCTCTTGTTTACCAAGCTTTCATTTCGTACTAAATTTGGCTAATAACACGTTGGTTTTATATTCACACATACATAATACATTCGTCTACTATACCGTTATCAAGAGCCACTTAAAATAGCAAGATGTTGAACGCTTCCAAAACATAGCTAATATATGCCATTTTCCTTGGAAACACATTTTGTGTATTGAAACGAGGAAGATTTTCACACTCAAATTGTATTGATATCCAGCTTTCATGTACAAAACTACATTGTGAATGCAACAGCACAATGCTTCTATGTTAAAGTAGCTCCAAAGGGAGTGCCTTTTATTTAGTTAACACAGGCCATGTTATGATAGCAATAAGTTTTGGGTTTTTTTCAAAAAGACACACAAATCGCGTGATATTTTTCGCGTGTAGCTGACATATATTATCCTCGCATCTAGATACAATGTGGAAATGAACACGAACATCAATAACGTTAAAGAAACTACAAAAAAATTTTGCCGCGATTATATAACAGCCGCATACATGTACATAAACCATGCGCTCCATCAGTAGACTAGATTTCAATTCTTCATGATACATAACGGCATTTTTGGATGTTTTATTTGCTCGGCACAACGCAGCGAGTTAGAGTTATACAAAACTAACCTGAATTAGAAAGTTGTAAAATGTAGCTTCCGAGAAACTTGAAAGCGCATCCATTTCTACATGCAGCGATATTCTTACATAGCGATGTTTATGTATTGAAATTAATAACTGTCAATAATTTTCAAGATCAGAAACAATGGTTGTAGATCATTCATGTTCGTGGTTCGAGGTCTTAGGTGGGGTAGCCGGTACCCCAGAGGGGGTGGACCGTCGTCCACCCCAGGAGGTCAACCGGTAGTCGGCAGCAGGGGAGGGGTAGCAGCTCCTTCGGCGCTGTTGGGGCGCCTCCACGGAGGGTAGGGCGATTTTTCAGCGGAGATCTGACGCCTCACGGGGACTGAGGTATCCTTCTCCCCTATGAGCGTGTGTTTGTATATGATTAAAATTTGTTTGCGGCCGCTGTCACTCACTACTATTAATGTGACGTTCACGTTATAATGTCTCCGCTGTTTGGACCCTTTTTCCCACTGTAGTAGCGACCTTCTCATATAGACGGTGATACCCATACTGTAAATAAATTGCCGAAGGTGTACGACAAACCCCTAGCTACTACATTTTATCTTTACAGTGTCGCACACACCCTTAGCTACCGATTTGTCGCGAAACGGACACCGTCTGTAGCTAATTAGGTTTATTAGTAAATTGTGGTGTGTAGCCATTCTAGATATTTGTATGTAGGCCATATGGACGTTGAAGAAATAGTGGCGCACACTGTCAATAAAACTGCAAGAAGACACGGTGTACTTGACACTGCCGAGAAGTGGTATTACCCTTAGCTAGCTAACTTTGCAAAAATTTATTAAAAACATGAGGGTGCCTAGGACACCCTGTTGTCAACAGTGCGTCTGACACTGTGTGGAGTACATAGGTTACAAACGTTGGAAGCATAACGTACACGCCATATAAGTTTCGAATTTTATTCATTTCACTCACCAACTAATTTGCAATTCGTACGGCACCCAACAAAAATCACTCAGTATGCGCTTCATATTTGGGCCTTAGCTTAGGCTAAAGGCGTGTTCACACGCTCAAACTTTTTGTTCAAATTTTGATCAAAATTTGGGCTCACATTTTGATCAAATTTTGATAAAAATTTGAAAGCAAGTTTTTTGCATTTTTTGCAAGTTTGAACGTGTGAACACTGTTCAAACTTTTTAAGGATATTCTTGTAGCCAATCATCGACGACATTCATACTTGAACAATTTGAGCTCAAATTTTGTTCGCACATTTTGAAATATCGTAATTTTTCGTTAAAAATTACCGTCAAATTTTGATCAAAATTAGATCAAATTTTGAGCTCAAAATTTGAGCAAAAAGTTTGAGCGTGTGAACACGCCTTAAGGGTTAATTTATCTAGGACGGCATAGTCTGCATGTAGCTTGCGACTCTCAGCTCTTTAAAGGATGACAAAAAGTTATGTATCGTGAAGATGGGTTTTATAATTGACCAATGAAAGAAATCACTATGTACGGATATACATTATTTTGTTGCAATTGCATGTAATTCGCATACAAGCCTTGAAACGGTACGGAAATAGCTTCAAAAACACTTTCTCCGCTCGGCTTACAAGTCACTTGAATTCTTATTTGCTAGCTAAAGACCTCATAAAAACGCAATTGGTAGCAAATAAAACTCTTTTCCCGACAAACTCTTACATTCCTATTGCGGGAGAAGAAAAATGTTTGGAAACAACTGATCGATGGTGCATAAATAAGCGTACATTCCCAATGAGCACCACTTGGTCACTTTGGAGCTATTGTCGAACAATGAATTCCTTGATAGTGCCACTACGTCAAACATTGCGTACCCGGAAACCATACGACCGATATGCGCTGACGATGTACTAGATGCAAAATATGTACAACGTATTTTACAGCCAAAAAACCTCAATGGCACTACATAAAATAGCTACTTTTACGACCGATGAATAAAACAAAAAATAGCAAGCGTTTTGACAATCGAGACAGTAGCCGTCACAAATTAAGCTCGCGTGTACAAGCCTTAAATAAGCAACACTCGGGAGAACGAAAAACGAGCACCTTGAGCATTAAACAGGTTAAGAACACGGCATACGAAAATCTAAACCAAAAGGAAACTACATCAAGGTAGGTCAGCCTTGCCACTCACGGGCCATACAGCTAAGTAGAAATATTGGAAATACGGCCGAGACTTTTAGATAAAATAGATGTTAGAAGTTTTCGACACAGGGTTACATATGATTGTACATCAACGACACACTAAATATGAGCTAGCGACTCGTTCGCCGAACCTCATTGACGTTCTACACTGAAAACACCGACCCTAAAGATGACATACGGCGTAAACGACAAAAAATTAAAACTAGCTTCACCTTCAACCACTAACTAAAAAATTAAGCGCACCACTTTGAAGTTTATAATAACTATTAATGAAGCTTAACACATGAGCAGCTCCAGTAAATGTAAATACAAACGGTTCATAAAACCGTATGCAAAACGACCAGATAATTTTATTGCAAAAAACAGCTGTCATACGCAATCAACATGTCGAGTCTAAACAACCAACAATATATACATACACACACACTTCAAGCCATATAAACATAGAATTTCTAACCCGGTCACAATAATTGGCACGCATGAAACAGTATTCTTGAAGCGCATAATGCAATACTAAGCGCCGACCCAACTACCGTAAAAAATTTAAATTCTTGAAAAAATAAAATGAAAACAAACAAAACCAAAGCCAGAATTACAGATCTGAATGACTAGCTATGTAATATTTTTTATACCCTACCGCTCCAACATATATTAACTCAGAAAAAAAAAATAAAAATTGCTTCGGAGCATCCACAACACAAGGCACAGCCAAAACAGTATGACACAGCCAGGAGACTGTATCTTTATTAGC
>JASANE010023320.1:0-28086 GCA_030248225.1 Trileptium ribeirensis
GGGGGATGATTTGGGCATATGCGGATTTTGGTGCCAAATGCCATAGGGCACATTGTGGATTATACATACCAAATTTGGCATCATTTGGCCCACCCGTTAAAGAGTTACTTGTCATATCCCCTCGGTCATTTCTGGTCATAAAAATTCCATAGGTTCTTAAAATTATTAAGTTTAAGAGAGTGAAAAATAATACAAAATTTTAAAATTTGTGTGCCAGGGCTATAGTTTAGGTACCTATCGGATTTGAGTGTAAGCCCTGGGTGCCTTAACTATTACACTTACATTAGCGGAAATGTAAGTGTATTTCTGTTGGATTTTCCAAATTTTGTTTTGAGTTAGGGATTCCGAGAATTTTATAAAAAGATATTCTCTAACGCGCAAATTTTCGTTTAAGTTTGGGAGCGGATTTCTCAATTCCAAGAATTTCTTGGTCTTAACTGTATAAACCTCGCTTTAAAGAAATTCCTAGGTTTCTGGTCCGGGATAAAAGTTTATTTAAGCTCACGCGCGCTAAGCTTAGGCAATTCAGTTCGTACAATCGGTGATACAGTCAAGTCGTGTGTTGTGTCAAATTACTACTGCAATCGGGGTGATTTTGCTGTAATTTCTGCTGATGTAAGTATGTTTTATTTGTATGTTTGATACTAGTAGTGGTGATTATCTATATTATATATATATATTGGTGACTAATAAACACTTGGGTGAATAGAGTTCTTAAACGGAAAGGCCGGTAAAACTATACTCCGACCACTGGCTCCATAGTCGAACGCTGTCCTGTTAGTAACCCAAGCATTCTGATACTATAAGGAATCCGCTAAAATCATATTATTCCCATAACCTATCGTGGGGTCTTAGTCACGATTTGAAAATTTTAATTAACTGACTTACACAACCATTCTATCCTAGGACTCACGCGGGCTACAAATAATCAGTCCTAAATTCCCAAAATAATCTCGCGCTTTTAATTTCAACCTCTCGCGAGCTTATCTATAGCTTGACTTGTCAACTTTTGCGTACAGGAACGTTGCTCCAATTCTGGATGCTAGGCTCAACCAGCAGTCTGTAACATCTTGTAACTCTCGTAATATTAATGTTTTGCAAGCGGGTATCTATCAGCAATTTAGTAAAGCACACAAATCTCCATTTGTTTTCATCCAGATGGAACTAACTTCTTTCGACACTGGGGCGCTGTCCTGGTTTTATGTGCTATTTGTGCCAAGACTTATTATATTCGGTGGCTCACTATCCCAACTTGAGCCAACTCTAGTATTTGTAATATTCTTACATGAAAGATGTCAATCACTTTGCTGTTATTTCTATCCAAGACGCGTTAAAAATAGCTCTGGTCCATTTTTGTAGACGCTGAGCCATCGGCTTAGCAGTTGAACTTAGTTCTTGCAGCAGCGTGCAGTCCATAAACGAGGTAAATTTATGATTTGCAAAGAGAGAAAACTCAGTTGAATGTTTCTGCACGATCGATTAAATGCTGCGAATAGGCTGGCTGTTAACGAAAGTGATTAAGATCTTTACTTTTTGTAGCCGATGGGGACTGTTCGGTGGTGAAATCTCACCCACAAAGGGTCACTTACCTAAGTTACTGCAATATCGTTTCCGGAAGTATGGCCAAAATTATTAACTTTGGTCAAGTGGTTAACTTTAAATACTTTCGGTAATATCCGACTTAGGTATTATATTTTCGGTCTCTGTAGCCGAAGCGAATGTTGGTGCGAAAATTTTTCAAGGAACTTTTTTGAGCTGTGTCATTCCTGAACGCCATCAAGAAAATCGTGGCACTATCACATATTTCACCAAAGATCCGTCTGTCACTGAACCAGTGCTTTCATATACACTCACGATTTATGTTAATAAACCACTGTGCTCTAATATGATGTCATTTGCCGTCATTTTCAATCGATCCGCAAAAGTCGGCTATCGTTGTTATTGATATCTTAACTAACTATGATAATACCTAAACATCCCATTTTCAATCCGAGACCAAGGCACACCAACTATTGCGCGCCGCTGCTACTGGAAATGTCGAGTTGATCTGCCCCAGTGTTCCTAGAGGCAATTTTGTGTTATCTTGGGAAGGTTCACTCAATAACAAATTTGATCGCCAATAGTTTGTAATAAGCCTATCTAGCAGCATAAGCCTACATCTTTGTTCGATACGCTGGGGAATGACTTCAATCAAGGATTGTTCAAGATAACCCTAGCACAAACCTCTAATTACCATTTTCGGTGGGGACAGTTTGGGTCACCTTCGATGACCTACTACTATACCAGGATTATTGTTCAGAGAAATTTAAATAACTTTTGCTATAGTTTTAAGACCAAACTCTATGTTAAGCCCTGGGCTCATCCTTAACCCATACATAGGGCACGGGGTGTGCCCAAAGTAGGCTCGAATTTACACAATTTGTCTTTTTATTTGCGAGTTGCCGATGATTCCCTGTATGTCCTTAGCCTTCTCGATTATCCTCGAATTTGGCCTTTATTTTTAGCAATAAAATACACGCCCAAAACCATAAATTTCCTCTTACAGGATTATTCATTTTCCCAGCGTGTTTCCCTTTGCAATCGTGTGTGCGTTGTGTTGCCGTTGTTTTATGCGCTGCATTTTTACTGTACGCGTGCTACACCAACGCTGGTATTTTTGATATTTCACGAGCGTTGGTATCGTTTGAGAGATGGCGAGCTGTTCAGTTGTGCCAAAAACTGAATATACATATCTATGCAAGCGGAAAGGGAAATGTGCCATAGAACTATATCCGAATTCAAACATAAACAAATTTCTGATTGCCGTCTGAAAGACTATGGGCCATGCTAAAAAAGGAAATATCGAAAATTCAGTGATCAGGGCGCTATGAAATAATTTGAGGGTTTCCCTTGCTCCATCTGAGGTCACCATTTTCTCAGACCGTCCCTGGTTTTCAAACCGTGAGGGCCACCTGCTGCGCGATGTGTTTTATACCTAAGTCGTGTATCTGGTTGCGCGGACAGAAATTTTATCTAAATTTAGCCCATATTAATGTAATCTGCACCGGAAAGTACATGAAATGGACTGCTTATGCGCCGTTCCATGAGCCGACACCAACTGAAATCTAGGAAAATTTAATAGCGATTTGTTCAAATATAAAACTACACCTGGCAAAGGGTTTGAAACTTAACTGGTTTACGGTTTCACAAAGACAACGGCTCCGCAATTTCTTGACGGTACAGCACGGCATTAGCCCATTGGTCACTACTTAAACATACCTAGAGTTACTTCTTACTCGGAACGATTGCCTCTAAGAACTTTGCTTTTAAGGCTAGTATGTTTAAATGCACAGTCGACAAGAGTCCTAACAACCAGGCTACAATACACGTAATCCGAAGCTGCTCATATACCTATGTAATAACGGGACGCAGCTGCATGGCGAAACTTTCTAACACAATGCCCATACGACCCCGGCTATCGTAACATCAAGGGCAGACCGTGAATTGTTGAAATTTTGACTTTATTCTTGGTCAGACCCAAGAAGCTACGGAGCTTGGCAGGCCACAGACGCGATTCACGGGGTGTGTTCGGACCCCGCCCGATTGCTTGCGCACGGGTCTAGTTTCTGGCATGATTTCTGAGGTCCCCAAGGAAGCTAGCACCGACACCTGCTCACAGGTCACGGAGCATAGCCGTCGTTCCCTATCCTAGACTCATCGGAAGTTGTTTAGTTCAATTTAGTTGTATTAAAAGCTGAAGTAAAAGGTGAAAATTGCCGTAGAAAATTGAAACTCAAGTTGTTTTGCCTGATTAGGATCCTAATATGTTCCGTGCTAGAGCATTGTAGCCTATGTGGCCTCCACAGGGTCCCGACAAGCCCTGAAAGATGTCGGAAGATCAATGGCGTGGCCTGCTTCCTTTAATAAATTCAGTTTTGGGAACTGGTAATTTGACTAGTGTAACTTCTGTCCAGTTGGAGCAAAGTGTATGGGAAAGTCCCTAGTGAACTTTTCGAGTTAGCGCATTATGCGGGTTGAATGTGCTTGTGGACTCCTAATACTTTTATTCCTCGGTTCAAACGATCAAACAAGAATAACAGAAGGCCATGCACGCCATTGCTTGGGACATTCTCGCCCATAAGCCGTGGCTGGCAGTGCCTGCTCGTCCGAGCGCACAAACCAGCAGTTTCCTATCGTCTCGGTATGAGTTAAAACTGTACTCGGTGCCTATGATACAAAGTTTATTTAACAGATCAATGTTTATCGTTGGGACGAGTGTTTCCTGTCGGCTATCGAGGCGGACTAAGTGAGTCAAGTCGGGGAAGCTTAGTAGTAACTCGCGGCTGCCGATTCGGTTCAATAGACTATGGGGCACAGGGTGTTAAAAAGGAAAAGAGAGACGGAGCGTGCAGATACCCGCGTGTGCGCGGACTAGGGGCAGTTATCCCTGCTTTGGCTCAATGTCAGCAACTCTTCAGCTATGGGGCGCAATAAGCAGGGGCCCCAGAGTGCTTCGGAAAATGCTCCTTAAAGCGCGTCACCTTCAACGACGATCCTTTGCACGCGGTGACGGACACTAGACGGGATTAAGGGAAAGAACGGCGACAGGGCTTGACTATGCGAGCTCTACTATGGCAGCGCCAACAACACGGTCTGGTTGCGACTCGATGCAGCTCCGGCGATAAGGTACTCCTAAGGGTGTCGACTATTTTATCCTAGCGATTCACTTGAGGTAATTCCTACGCGTTGATTCGCTTTATCGTGGCTTAGCCTACCAGACAGTACGACTGACCGAAAGGAGGGGGGTAGAATAGTTCATCAGATTCTGGATGGTGGGGCGTGGTCTTGGCGTGAAATAGCACTATACGATCTCCTAGAGAATTTCTAGGGCCGCCCCCAGGGGCGAGCCTGGTTATCTAAATTTACTTCGACTCCGCGGCCGATTTTATAGGAGGCATGGCGGGGGCACGACACACGGGCGGTATGTGCCCTGTCGATTAGTTGCCCGGTCTTATCTCTTAACCTTGGGGTCGTTCTAAGCAACGGGGCCCGGGCGGTTGGACCTTGACGCGTCTGCGTCTTTTTCTTTTCTCGTTGGTCGTTTTCTCTTTGCCTCTCCCTATTGCCTATTTTGTCGTCCTAATACACTGCAGTACTGCAGTGTCCTAACTGCACTATAGTGCAATCGAGTTATCATCGACGTAGTCGTCGATGTTACTGTGTGCGAGTAGTCGAATGGTTAATACATATGATTCTGCAGCGGGCTCAAATTCCCTGTGCAGGATCGAATCTGATATATATAAAAGGGAGAAAAAGGAAATTGGGAGAAAATCTGAATCTTGGTCATACGTTGTACATAGCCTAACTGGCAACTCCGGATAAACAGTGAAATCAAGCTAAACTCCGCGATCAACTCGCTTCAAAGAAAAATCGGGGTTTTGCACTCGCTCGCCGTGGGGCCGAAATGGCCTGGGCGAGGCAGTTAGTTTTTCTTATTGGGATGGGGAACAAATATTTTAAATCTTTGGAGGCGGGAACACGAAGTGCTTCTCCCGCAAAGGCACTGACTGAGTACGGCGTTGGGGCCTGCCATCGGCGTATTTAACTATGTTCAAAATTTTTGGACATTGACCCCAAGAGAAGACCATGTCGCTATCCTATAGTGAACACCTGTAAACTTAATCGTTTTAGTAGAGTAGTTTCGGGGTGCGAGTGTGGTGTTTTAATTACAAACTGTTTGGACGCGGCACCAAGCGGGTTTGATGGAATTTTTTGGATCTTCCGGTCTTTTCGGATCACGCTGAGGTCAGGGAAATCACCTGACACTGTTTCGTTCAGTCGTCCGAGTAAAATTCGTGTTCATTTACAATGTTTACCGACTTTGCTGACACTGAGTCCTTAGTCCTGTAACTCTAGCATTCAGTAAAGCAGCACCGTTACGACACACAAAAACCTGGTAGTTGAACCAAGATAGTCCGAGAACGTCGCTCCTCCGGAGCTGCAAACACCTTAAGCTCAAGCTGACATGCTTAGAATTTGTTCAATCTTTTGTATTACCCAAATTGTCTTAGCTCATTCGGATAAATGAAATTTTAAGGGCTTCCTAAAGCCCAACGGAGGCTGGTCCTCCGCACCTAAGCTGCATTTCTGTCCGAGCTCAAACACTGCATGAGCGTCGAACCGTCAATTAAGCTACGAACTTGTAAACCAAAACGGCAAATAGTAAAGCAAGTCCCTATTGTTTCTATTCGGGAAGAGTGGAAAGTTTACCGTGGTCAACTCAGGAAAATTCGATGAGCCTATCTCAGTAGTTGCGAAGCATGTGAAACGAGGACGAGAAGCGTCCCTTTTTCTTTAATCACTCTACCTAAGACCACGGCGAATCAGCATGAGTTCGGCCTGTCCTACTGCTATTTCCTACCATACTGTGCAACTGCCCACAGCGTTCAAAACAGGACGCGACTCAAGGAGGTTTTTCACGGACCTAGTAATACTGCAGCAAATCGGGGCGACGCGGGTTGTCAAACGTTAAGTTAGTTCACGGGGCAGGTGCTCCAAAAATGGTCTGTTACTGCGACGTCTGGGGAAAATAAACCCCATAACCCTGGTCACTAGGCTCATTCATACTTAAGAACTTTGATCCAGGGCAGCAAGCGCTAGCCCCTCTTCGCGAGACAGTGATTGTCTACGCGGGTCCTCCGATGGTCGAATCCAATCCCAACGCAAAACAAAGAAGCACGAGAAAGCATAAAAGTCTAAACGTAAACTATACATAAAAGCTGTGCGTCGGAGCCGGTCGGTAAAGTCGACCGAACTCCGCACTGTCGAAGTCGCACTGATTCCAAAAGTCGACGCGTTGGTCATCGCCTCAAAATGTCTGCCTATATATTGGGATAGCGATTTTGTCGCGATCCAATCGCTGCTGATTTCTGGACGCCCACTTTTTTGGGTTTTTTCTTCGGCGTCCAATCGGGGACAATTCCGGAAATTCCAATTTGACAGCTACCGTAAGTTGTTTTTACGGAGAGTCTGCTTCAATCGAAATTGCCGACATCAAGTTTGAACCCTCCGAGTAGTCGCAGGTCAACCATCTGCGATTTCAGCCCACGTTTTTCTCATGAAACGTGAGCTCTTAAGCCTCAACATCCCGCATTTAGTGCCGGATGTGCGTTGAAATTCGAGTCCAACACATTTCTATTTGAACGATTTCCTGTCCTGAATTGGTTGGATCAACATTTTCGACTTCCGGGACACATGATCTCCAACGATTTTCAAATTTATTTGCTCTTTTTTTCTTTGTTCGGGCCGTCAACTCATCGTCCCACGCAACGACCAGCAATCGGATAAAGTCCCAATTGTTTGTTCGCCCCATCTGCTGTATCGCTTTTGTGGTCCTGACTTTTCGCCCGTCCAATTAAGCTAATAGCAGCATGGAGAATTACTCGTCTACTTGAGGACAACACGGAACTCCAAGCGAAATCGCGTGTTTTCGCGATTTCTAGTTGATCTTTACGGGCCCCACGGGGAATAACGATGATGGGAAGACGCCCGACTGAGAGCGGGAGTTTCGGTCTCCTCCCAGGTACCCCTTAACATGCTGGAGCCCTATTCCGGGACCCCAGAGACCCACGGGAGGGCCCTATACACACCCCTCTTTCCTTCTTACTAGTCGATGTCCAGTCCGTTCATAAAACTTACACATTTAGCGAGTCTCAGTACGGGGTGTCCTCGTCCATCCGTATTTTCATGTCCTTATATACGTATATACATATATATCTATATATACATATATACATATACTACACACTATACACACGAGACAAACAGGCGGCCCGAGCGACAGAGAGGTCGCTCGAGTACACACACAACACACATCACAACAACAACAACAACAACAAAAACAACAACCATGACGACAACCGACCAACGAAGTCGGTTAGAGAAAGCGGCAAAAGAAAACAACGAAAAAAAGACAGCGAGGTCACGGCGAGAGCGAGACGGGATGCGGGCGGGCAGTGGGAAAGGGGAAACCCGGGAGATTTTCGAGGAGCTGGGATGAGATTCGGTCCCAGGACGAAGAGCGGCACCGATTGATACCAAACACGAGGGGGTGGACTTAATAGCAGGTCGGGACCTACGCATGGGTTCCTATATATATAAGTATGAGGGGCTTTAGCGGGCTCTACCTCGTTAGCGGTTAGGCTAAGCGACACGCGCCGGGTATCGTTGGACTCGCCGTCGGGTGACGGTTCGAATGAGGGGTGATACCCTGGCCCGAACGGCAGGGGTAAAAAGGGTGCTAAAATCACAATGATTAGAGAGAGTGGCTGCTACGGTAGGGGCACTGTCGGTGGCCGTCCGGCGTTAAAGGGGCGGCGGGCGGTGACCCGCCGTGTATCTTTGGAGATGTCTCGGCGAGACGAACACACTGAGGGGCGGTTCGCCCGTTTTGGAGTTAAGAGGAAAATCTCGGATTATCTGTGTCCACTAGTGGTTGGCGGCAGGAATTGGGGCACCTTTGAGTGACTACAGCGGGTCAGCGGAGAATCGGGTGAAGGTTCGACGCACATCGTTGGATTTCTCTTGGTAAGATGAGAAAAATGAAGGATCACAAGCACCAGTTCAGAAATAGGGTATGACAACGAGGATGCAGGGGGTGGAGAAGTCGTATCGAGGCATGTACAGCGGAATAATAGGGCGAAAAGACCAGTTTACCTGAGATACGCTCAGGGGGAGACGTTCCGGTTCCAACGTTCCGATAAGTGAAACACTAAGATTTATTGAGAGCGCTGTTAATTCTAAGCTTCCAACTAATGAGCTACTAGCCGCCATTGAGCTTTGTGTCAAAAATGTCCATTTCATTTTTAACGGCACTGTATACCAGCAAACAGATGGAGTGGCGATGGGTTCGCCTTTGGGACCCACTTTAGCGAATATTTTCATGAACTTCTCGGAAAAAGAATGGCTAGATAACTGTCCAGCTGATTTCAAACCACAATACTACCGAAGATACGTCGACGATACCTTCGTAGTATTTGAGAACTCTCAGCAAGCTAAACAATTCTTAATATATCTCAATACCAAACACCGAACCATAAAATTCACTGCCGAGAATGAAAGTAATTCTGCAATACCGTTTCTCGACATAAAAATCACAAAAAACGGAAGCAAATTCGTCACGTCCACATACAGAAAGTCCACCTTTACCGGCCTTCTTACCAAATTTGATTCGTACATCTATGGTAAATACAAAACCGGCCTTATCGATTGTCTTCTGTATAGGGCTTTTCAGATAGGCAGTAACTATAGTATTATACACAATGAAGTTCGATTTTTACGAAGATTATTTATCAACAATGACTTTCCATCTAATTTAGTCGACAACGTATGGCATATATTTTAAGAATTCGAAGTACAACATTTTTATATACAAAATGTTCTCATGATAACATGCGGTACATATACATTTTAAGCATTCGAAGTACAGCATTTTTATAGAAAAATGATCCAATGATAATATACGGTATATATTTTAGGCACTCAAAGTACAACATTTTTATACAAAGATGATCCATTGATAATATACGGTATATATTTATAAACGTAAGACATAGGTGCCAACGTGTTCCGATGCGATTTTGGTGCTAGAATCATAAAAATACTCGTAACGGGGCCGGAACGGTCCTGTTACACCTACATTTCTATTTGTTTTTATATAAGCTTGGGCGCCACACGGCTTTCTTAAAAATGTCCAGTGATTATCCCGTTTAGGTGAAGGGCGCAGCAACACCTCTGGTGTCCTCATTCTGGTCGGTTAACTCCAAGCGTTTCAATGGTCCTGCTTCAGGGTCGTGGTCTATACCCTAGGGGCTAATGAGAGACTCAAGGTATAAAGTGTCCAGCGTGGCACACGTATCACAAATTTGAATTTTACACATGCGTGACAACACGAAGTGTCACAGCTGACTATAGCAATTTGTTTCACAAGTATAAATTGTAACTAGTTTAAACTATATTAATCTTAGACAGTAACTTGACACTTTGGGACAAATATTGCTAAATAACATGAGACACTATATAATTCGTTCACTACAAATCTTCCTGCCGAATATGTAAAAAACTATGCGTCAAAACTTTTATTCCATTATTATTGAACCAGAGAATTATGCCGCGTGGATTCGTCTAGTCGGGACGGATTAACGCTGCAACGGCGCACCTACCACTTTTATGATTGATTCCAACCGGTTTTATAAATTAAAGAACACATAGTGTAGATGTGGCGTTTTTAGGGAACGGGGCTTATGCCCGTTCATTGTACTGGGATTACTCCGGCGGTTCTTTCCACCCCATAGGCGTCTCTCATCTTGTAACCATCAAGTTCCATTGTTGAGCCGCTGTAGAGTTTTAATTTTTCTCCGCATGTCAGTATTTCTTTGAGTGTATATAGTCGAGGGGACGTAGTGTAAATATAGTATCTATATGTTTATGTTTATTATATTTTAATTTTTAAAAATTTTACGGCTTCGACTCGCATTACTTTCGATCATGTTTGCAGCAACGATTTATTGACAATCAACCGCACATGTTTTGTCTATTGATAGCATGGTGGTGCGGTATAATTCGTATAATGTCGATAATTCGACAATCCAACGTTTTTTTGAAGAAACGTCGTTTAAAAGACTTACAATTAATGACGAAATTTTATTTAATATTACAAATTCTGTATTGTGCCGGTTGTTAAATATCATGAAGTTGCGTGATTCTTTACGCTGCAGTGCCGAACAATAGATTGTATGGTTTGCATTTGTATATCAATGTTTTAATGTTCACGGCGGCATGTGTTTCTATGCCTGGAGCAACTTAATAAAAGGGGGAAAAGTGCGTAACTGTTGTGCTTCGAGATTTTTTCTCTTGTGGTTGCGATCAAAAATACGTTTGGGCAGTATGTCGTAATGTCCCGCGTTATAATAAAAGCAGTTCTCTGATTTCGTTTGCTTACTTTAATCCTTAGTGACTGTTCTTTTGAAGTCGAAAGCTTGAATATTTATATAGTTTGCTTTTCTTGGTGAAACTAGCCGGTGCAGTTGTTATAATTTGGCCCAAAAATATTGCTAAAAATTTATAAAATCCTACTAAATGTGTGTTACCTCACACCGTTGTTTAACATGCGATTAAAAAACGTAATAGATACCTTTCACGATTAAAAAAAGAAAGGTAGGCCTCATCTAAGCCTTGTAAAGTTTAATTATATATACTTTTCTAATATTCTAAGCCTTCAACGTGTTACAACGATCAGTGCTGTGACGGTAAATTCTCTCCGAAATGCCTTCACATGCAGGAAAAACTATGCCGAAACATAGTTTTGTATTACTGCCAAGGGTACCACAACTAAACATTGGTTTAAAAGACAGCGCTTTAGGATGCAGATAGGAATTTACACGATTGTACTTTGAGCAAGCTTAGCAAAAGCATCGTTATTGAATTCGAATTCGCTGAAGTTAAAAAATGGTTTTGCGTTCTATTGAAACTGTATTTTTTCGTTTCGCTCAGTCTTGTACGTTACCTCAGACGAAAAAAAATCTGTTTAATTATTGCATATGTAGCACTCCCCATACGATTGAGCTGGGAGATTTGTGGAATGCACAGATAGTGTTTGTGCAACCTTGTTCTTGCACGCTATTCTTCTAATGTTATTCAAAAAACGACAGTTGATTTGCTATGCGAGACTGTAATAAATTTTGGTTCTTCATTCCAAGTTGAGACGTTTCTTATTGAAATTTGTAGTCATGATAGTGAAATATGAGTGTCGTTAAATATTGGTTCACACGGGTCAATATTATAGAAGTGTTGCTGTTAAAAGTGCTATGAGAAAAGCAATTGTTTGTAGCGTCCTGACATGATTTTCTTTTTCTGATTCTAAGTGTGGAATGTTTTTGTAAGGTTTTTGTGTCGAACTAGCGTCGGAACATGAAAATTTCTCTAAGGAACTGTGTACGTGACGTTGACAATATTACTTTGAGCGGCACATAGCAGAGGAATTTACAATGAGTGAGGTAGCCTAACCGAACAATGGAATCTCCGATATTTAGAGCAGCAGCCTTGAGAACTGTAATAATTTATCTCGCATCGTTTAAATTTGCGACCAATTTGGGCAAGTCCCGACTACTCCATGTAGGCATTCACCCTAAACTGTACTGTGTAAATCATGTTTTGATTTAATGATTTTACTTTTGATTTTTATGTTCTGCGGTAGTAATGTTCTGTATTCTGTGACAGGGATTTTGTCAGCCTGTTTCGTGTTAAGCCGACGATCAATTTACTAAATGTTTCTAGGGCTGACTAATTGATAACCCATTTGAATTATTCAACAAATAGCACAGATACATCGTAATCAATCTCCCACTGAGTGACCGAAAGCGTCCTTCTAGGTCTATGTACCCCGTGCATGTGTGGTGAATTTTATTCAATATTAAAAACGGAGGAAAGGGGTATTTTGACAAGGATATATTGAATCCGCAAAACAATGCAGTCTTCCAAAATCCAGATTCATTTTGTGCAAAAATATTGTTTAAATTCGGGCTGTTTGTGTGTTGACAAAGCGTTGTTTATTGTTAAACTTTCGTGGAGAACAAATTATAATTATATAATACGGTAACTATTACAAAAATAACACATTTCAAGAGTCAAATAAAAACTAGAAACCATGCTCGACAGCGCTTACTACAAGCCCGATTTGAAACAACGTTTTTGTTACCGAATTAAATGTGCCAAAGGCATTCGGGAGCGACCAATTGAAATCGACATTTCTGTGAGCAAGCCGATTTAAATCGACTTGTTTTAAATCGGCAAAAGTCAAAACCTGATCGGGTCTGCCGCACCAAATCAAACCGGCTTTTAACTTTAATCATCTTCGAAGGCACTTGTTGCGGTATTTCCTGCATTAGTCGAAGCTTTTAAAAAGAAACCTAGCGCGAATCTGTGTAAACCAATGTGCGTATCAGTATTTACAGTATCTGAACTTTTCATAATATCGAAGTGCCAATTCCACTATAAATATATGAACACTAAAGGTTAACTGTTGTTTTCAGACACTGACAGTCTCTGTTACGACATATATACGTGCAGAGTATAGGAACTCGACCTTCATCCGATTAGGTTGTAAATTCTCTCTGTAGATGCGGAGGATGCGCATCACTGTAGACGAGCAGCGGGGTAATCAATAATTTTTCCCATTTTCATCAATTTTTAACAAAAGTTTCCCCATTTTCCGTATTTTTTGTATACGCTTGTAATTTGCCCATAATAGCATAAATTGTGCCCGCCCGCGCAATGTCGGCCCCCAGAAGTGCGACGCAGACGGTTTGGCGGAGGTAGTGCTTCGAACTGACACATGCTCAAGGTCCGTAGTCTCGGTGGGATAGCGGGTGTTCTGGGGCCTTCGACTTCTTCTGGGGATGAACTTGGAGTCGGGGCGTGGGGAGGCCGGCAGGGAAAAGATAAATTTTCAAAATTTTCTAGGACTCAAGCTCTTTCGTTTCAACTGTCTTCCTGATTTTTGAAAGTTTGCCACGAGTTTTTCAATTTATCCTTAATTTTGGCCAGTTTTTCCTCAATAGTTTGCCTAGGCTTGCGAAGATTTTTTTACGCGTGCCCTGGGTGGAGGGGTACTGAGTAGCAGGGGGATGAGGCTACCTCTCAGGGGTATCGGCGATGTCTGGAGGTTATCCGAGCCTCAGGAGGATAATACCACTCTCCCTTCCTATGAACATGTAGGGACAAAATTTATTCGGATAACTTGATGATGAGCACTGATGTAGCAGACACATAGCAAGTGCAGAGATTTAATCACAAACAAAATTGTGTAGCACAGTTCAAAACTGCAAAATAATTTAATAAAATTTTACATAAAGTTTTAGATTAGACCATTTCACTTCACACCTACTATAATAATGGTGTAAAACGCCTCCTACCGAGCTAAAAATTAAAATTAATGTTGCCTGTACCGCATAAAAGCTGACGCGCTGAGGTCTGGAGGAAAGGCAGGAACCCGACGGGAGGTCCTCTATTAAGGGGTTCTAAAAAAGTTGACGACACGCCTTACCCCTCTCTCCTCCCACCCCCGCCGAAAACTTATTTTTGCCAATTTTACGCTATTTCTATCAATTTTCACCCGATTTTTGCCAACTTTTGCTAAAATTTTCCGAGCGCCTTGGGCAGTGGGTATGGAGCATTGGCTGAGGGGAGGGGGTGGGATTGTAACCTCCGGGGTGGACCAGGGCCTTCGGGGAGTCGCGAACTCAGCTGTAGTCCGGAGCAACAAGTTTAGCGCGCTGTTAGCCACAGATGGGTTAATACGGCTTAGGAAAACAGCACCCTACCCCGCTATGGCCACCTATGCTTTAAAGATTGGACATACCAATAGTGGAATGCCAACTTCCTGCTTGTGTTATCTGATCAAAAATTTATCTACATGTACAATTTGTAATTGGCCCGCTTATTTCTATCAAGATGTGGAGTGAGAAAATCGTCTAACCTTACTTGGCACACCTGAACATGTATTTTGAAGGTACATGATTCATAATAATCTTTTATACTGATTTGAGCGGATCATGAAACGATCAGATCATAATGAACTGAACATATGTTGAAAAAACTGTTTGATGATATTTATTGGTGATAAATGCCGAGTGGAATGCTAACGCGCTTAGTCTGTTATGCATGATATTTTTATAAGTATAAAACTGCAACTTGTTGCTCAATCAACATGAAAAGATAACTGGTACTTTTAATACTTATGTAGCTGGAAGCCTTTTATTATAATTTTGACAACTTGTTTGTCAGGGGTAAACAAACTGGCCGTATGCCAAGTAATATGGTTATTCAAAACAGCACTTTAGGGAATAGGTGCAAGAGCTGTATAATTCAGTACAAAATCCTGAAATAAAAACGTTTTCGCATGTGGAAACAACCACGGTAGGCTGTCAAGTGACAAACTGATGGTGCTGTTACGATTCGGGTGTATAGATAACTACGAGTACTTGCTCTTTTCTACACGCTCAAAAATATTAAAACAAGGCTGGTATAGCAGAACAGTAGACGATTTCGGGACAGATATCTCCAATTTTGTTACTGGGGATAGGTATCCTAATTATGCCTCCAATTTTGTGGATAGCTCAAAGTATATGCATAATACACATGTTAACCCCAAAAATGATCTCAAAATTAGGAACATCACAAAATACAATACAACCTAAGTTGGAAGACGACACAATTTTGGGGATAGCTATCTCCAATTTCTAGAGTTTAACGCTCCTCATGTCTGGGGCACTCCAAAACGCATATAAACAAATTTTTGTGTCCACATTTATATTTATCTATATATAATACAAGGTGGATATATATAATATATAAAATATATAATATAAAGTTTTAAAGTATGGGACAGCTGCAGATTCATATTGAATACATGCATTATACTGCCGAAACTATCCTCAAACTTGGGGATAAATAAAGCATAGCAGAAATTACGTTATATACGACACATTACTAGCACAATACACCGCAAATGTATGTATATTTTATAACAAATGCTACTACAAATAATAGAGGAAAAATTAAGGTTTGAGTGATCGTGTAACAATACGTGTATTTTCGTAACCACGTGCGCCCACCACGTACTTTAAGTTTGATTTTAAACACATGTCGCTGTTGTCTCTATAATTATATTTCTGACTCTGTAAGGTTTCAAGGGGAGTAGTAGGAGTCGGCATGAGAAGCTTACCTCAGCAGTGGTAGAGGTGCTTGGGGACGTCCTCCAGGTAAGTGTTGAAAAGAATTTGACGACATTTCACCGGGCCGTCGACTCATTTTGCCAATTTTCATACTATTTTATCCGATTATTTCTGAATGCTTTAGGCGCAAGAGGGAGGGGGTGGGGTGAGAGATCGCACGGAGCACCAGGGTTGTACAGTGGTACCTTTTGTAGGGTGAACCATGGCGTCGGAGGATTCGAGATCTCAGAGAGTAGCTCCCCTGACCCCCTGCTTAGGCATATATGCTCCATTACGGTTTGCTACCACTACAATTATAGTTTGGGTATTATTATCGTAAGACTCAACTGTGTTGCTACAATTGTTCGTCATTTTGTGTAAATTTTATTATGGCAGCCAAATTTTCCATTTATAGAAATCATCATCGAACCCCTTCGCCCAATAAGTCGCCTCATTTATTATCATCGAATCTTTGAATCAGTTCAGGTTGCTAGCGTTTTTGTCGTTGCGAAGTTCTTTTTCAACATCGTCGATCATGAAGCTCCAACGCGTTCGTCCGCGTCGCACACAACCGTAGATGAAGTTTATTTTACCACAGTTATTACTTATTTACACTTTTTGCACCCATTGAGGCACTTCCTACACAAGTTACGTCTATTAGCGTGTTCTGAAATTTGCCAACAATCAGCTCATTTGATATCTGTGTCCTTTGTAATTTCCATCTAGTTGTATATAGCCTACATGTAAATTATTCATAAGATCCATGGTTTAAAAGTGTTTACATCATTCCACCCTCAACAAAATGCTGATATAGCAACTTTAGCGTTGAATTCTACAGAACATTTATAAGTGATCGATGTCAGCTTCCATTTTTTGTTTTATATAGCACAAGAACTCAATAAATTGTTCCAATAAATTTGGGATAATCTGCAGATATGCCCAAAAAAATTTGGGAGAATCTCCAAAGAACTTGGTTTTTTCTAATACCTCAAATATTCCCAATAAATTTGGGTATATCCGCCTAAGAATTTGAGATATTTCCGCTAGAATTATCCTTAGTAAGTAAATCTATAAAATTGGGTGCATTGGTGGTATGTTTACACGTTGTCGAACACGTTAGCGACATACATTTAATGGTTTTGTCTGTCTGCACCTTAACAACTTCAACTCTGAAGCAGAACACTATTGTTATTATTAAGATTACCAATAGTATTAAAATATAATCTGGTGTAGCTGTGATTTTTTACTCGTCACAATCCTGTGATGCGACACCAGCGAACTGTTCAAAATAAGAGATCATTCAGGACATTTTGATTATACTTGCATTTAAAAACAATGCATACGGTTAACGCAGTTGTGGCAAAAATGGCATCGGGTATTGGAGCGCTTACAACTACAATGGTGATAACGCTAACCTCCACTGGTAATAGCACTAGTAATACCAACCTAACTACATCAATAACAACAAAAACAATTAGCAACATCGCCGCGGCGTCAGTGACATCTGCTCCAAGCACTCCTAATGATCATATCGTATGTCAACCAGCGGTAAAACGGCAGCGAATGGCTGCTGGCCTGGACAATATGGAAACAACGAGCAACATCCAAAATAAAGCGTAAACGATAGATTAACAAGGAACAAATCGGCTACTCCGATGGATCAATGTTATCAAGGAATACTTTCAGAGCTTTTGCATTCTTCCAGATGGTTTACATTTATCATTACTACAGTGATTTTAGAACGTTTCTCAACGGCATAAACCCCTAGTTTATTGTCTACTAAACCACTAAATGTATAGATTCATCATAATGGGGTGCAGTATTCAGTGTTTACTTCAAAAACTTGACAGGTCACAATTTACTGCACAGTTTAACTGTAAATCACTCATCATGCTTCCTGGATACGACATCAACAATAAACTTCAATAGTGTAATGAGTTAGCTTTGTAGGCGATGAGGACGACATTGGTTTTAAAATTCGATTTATTGATACTTTCCAGTTCTTGTCCTCCTCTCTCGAATATCATTCTATCCAGACTCATATGTACGACTTTCACTGCAATTGGAATGAAGGGTATTTACGATCACTGCTGCAAGCTTTTGTTTAATAACACAGATATGCCTTGTTACCCAGCAAAATCCGGTGATGTCTACGGCTAGATGCTTAGACATAAAGATCTTTCCGACTCCAGCGACTAGCCACCAACTAATCAACTATTTTCAACCAACTTGAAGAAAATGTTGTTGAACCCTAAAGATGAAAGGGTGTGGAAACCTATAATGAAATTGGCGGGACTACGATCGAAGATGTACAACATAATAATTGGTGACGGTGCTGAAAAGAAGCGTACGAAAGGTTTCAAGAAAACCGCCTTCACGAACAAAATGAGACATTAATGTTATGTGGATACATTGCTCGGCGGCAAAAATAACCGTCAAGTTCAATTCCTAGATTCCCGCTTAAAAAATTTGCCTCAAATATTATTTTTTATTGATTCCTAAATTCGCGACTGAAAATTCTTGATTTCCAAATTCGCAAGTTCAATATTACGAAATTTCCGATTCACATATATCCAAAATTTCGTTTCCACAATGTAGATTCCCAAATTTATCCCACTAAAAATGCTCCATTCCACGTTCCAAGCCAGGTGTTACTTATTTTACTCGAGGGTGCCCTGAAACAACTTGGTCTTAGTCTCTTGCCCAACAATATTATATAATAATAGGTCGGTCGAAGACGCGACGACATCATTCTGACACCTGCGCTATAACCATGCTCGATACAACTATACTATATATATGTAAGTATTTGTAAATATCATAAGCATAAATTACAACTCGTCGGTAAGTAGGTCTATCCGATAAATAACGCATGAGTGTCCATTGGAAAGGTGAAAGCCCATGAGGGCCAGATGCTCTATGTCATAAATACAGCCGCCCTCCGCATCTTGAAGCAACGTATCCGACCGCCTGCCTATCCCTTGTCGCACTAAAGACTCGCGAAAAAATTTAGCTGTTATGCGAAAAATACCAAAAACTTGATGATAATATTATTACAATATATTTGTAGAATGCGGAATATTTTTGGTTATAACCCTCCACCGTGCACCCCCAGCCGAGACCTCCTATTTGTCCCTAAGTCGACGGATATTGCACACCTAAGGTCTAACGCTTATTTTGCATCTCCAAACACTGTTAGAAATTAGGACTCCGCATGGCGCCATTGTTCACAATATTTGACAACTTCGGATTCCGGTACATTGGCAGTCCAGCAGAAAATTCTCGCTTGCTTTTCAAAGTTTAGGAATATCTCAAATAGCTTAAACATAGCTTAATAAGCTGAGATCGGTCGCTCAGACATATTTACAAAACTTTTATATTTTCACCTTATTTTAAAGAACATAACCTGCGAACTAAGACGGTTTCTGCTTATATTGTGGTAGGATTAATAAAAATTTACAAATCGCTGAAGTAGACACCGTACCACCAAGGTCCATAATCACCTTGAAGCCTTGGGTAATGTTTAGGCAATGCCGTCTATAAACTGCAAGCCTTAGTTTAAACTGTTGTTCTTATATAAGTCATAGACCTGAACCTGAGTCATCGAACTGCGGTCCCGCGAAACTATGGCTCTAAGTTGTTCGTTTTTAGAGTATAATGTAATGCTTTTTAAGGTTACGTGACAATCCCTCAGCTTTGTTTCAAGAAATTCTCGTGAAAGTGGGAATTTGTATTATGGAAATGACATTCCTTTCGAAAATTTTAGAAACTTAAATGTGTCATATGCCCGCGATAAACCAGGAATTTACATTTTATAAATTTTCCAAAGTTTAAGAAGCGAACACCTCAAGGTTCTTTGGGCCAACTTACTCTGCAAAAAGCATTTAACTTATTCTGAATGCTTTGATACATTGCATTATAAGGTTAAGTAGTGCGCGTAGCATGAGAGATTCTAATTGCTAGAACGGTAAGGTCTGGGCGTTACCACTACTCACGTTTCAGCTGTATTCTTGAATGCTCAGAAATTGCTGCATCACAAACAATTATTTATTAAAAACATTTGGTAAATAATACCGTATAGGCATTTCAAAAAATCTGGAATACAGTATTATATTGTGCGTGGTGTATCATTGTCTATTCATATACATCTAGCTTTAATCTTTTCCGCAGACTGACGTAAAGATAATAGCATAGGCGTAACCGCGAGCTGAAAAGTGGAAGGAGTCCGAGCCAAGTTAGAAAATCGTCACAGGCGCTTAGTCAAGAAGCAGTGGACGGTGAGCCCATTAACCATACGTATCTCCCTGAACGAGCGCAAAATTGTCAAATAAGAACAGTAAAATTATATTGTGCAAGGTTAGTTTAAGATATGCCCCCTTAGCACGTTCACTGCACCTCTGTAAAAAAGTCGCGGCTAAGCCATTAAATCACCACTAGTTGGAAAAAGGAGGGGAGGGGGTGGCAACTTGGGTTATGCAGCTGGACTGTGCAATAGAAGCTATTTAGACGGACGGAAGCAATCGAAACACAGAAAGTCCGGGGACCCGTCTTCTCTGTATAGGTTACGCCCTTGTTTGTGTACACAAACATAATATTAAAATACACAAAATCATATTATAAGAATATTAAAGTTTGATTCGTCTCAAATAAATTTGATTATTTCCAGCTATGTTACCTCGTTTTATAATATTAACTAAGAAGATGACCACAATTTTGTTGGTAATAAAATAATCAGCATATACCGGTTATAAAACACATGTCTTTTGCCAAAGATTTCGAATGCGCTATATAAGTCTGGGAAATTATAATGTATGTATTGACTTTGGATCACGTATAATATACAACAGTCAGAGAAACTTTTTATAAGTGTCCAGAGCAAACATATGTTTGTTCTGTTAAGATTTTTTGCTGCGCGTTAGCTTAGCCTTTGTCGTAAGTTTAGGCTTAGCGTTGGGCTTTGAGGATCAAAACTTTATACTAGCATCTTATGGGAAAGGTAGATATGATAGGTTAGGTGCGGAACTAATAAATGGCACAGTTTCACAATTATTTTGTTAAATTAACTTTTAATTTTTTGAAAGATATTTAACTTTTGCAATAAGCTTATGGATTGTACGCAACAGTAATTATTCTACATTAGTTTTCACCGAATTTGTTTGTCAACCTCAGATGTATTTTATGCAGTTACGATACAGACAATATTCAAGAGAATAAGTTAATAAATCAAAACGTAAACTTCTGAATAAGCGTTGAGTGTAGGTAGACTAGAAGGCCACACTAAGCTGAGCGAGTAACTAGTTATAATTACAGCTGTAAAAATGATGTGTAGATAATACGATAACACGCAGTAACATAATGACAACATGGAGTGATTAACCAGCAATTTATAAAAGCGAATATAAAAAAGGAAAAAAAGATTGGTTTTTCCTTTAAAATATGATTTAACAAGTTAATTGCTGTAAATTGGGTGCCAAATAAAACTCCAAAAATTTAAAACATTATATCTTAATATAATAATCACTTAGTAAATAAGCGTTTTTTGTCGTTTATAAAGAAAACTTAGCTTAGGGCCAAAATTAAATTAATAGTGAGAGATATCATTCTGCAACGAATAAATGTCTGTCTGGTTTACCACGTTGAGTATTTTGTATATGCATCATTTACGATAAAATGCGTGCGCATGGTCCTAATTATGTCACGCGTTCAAATGGGCTAACTACTATGTCACTCAGACAGTCTAGCTCGACTATTAAAATTTTGAATAGCCTAGCTAGGGTATGCGTTTGGCATCGAATGTCGCGCCTGACTGTGCTTTTGTCACGAGGCGTTCAGCTGAGCCCCTACAACTTAAGCCAGAGACTATTTCGTTCGCGAACATTAATTTTTACTATCCGTATCTAAATAATACCCCAAAGGCGGGACATCGCGTAAAATGTTAATAGTATATATTAAAGACGAATACATAATTTAGACTTAGCGTGAAACTGATACGGTACAAATTGGTATTACACCAAGCACTACACAAAATAAAATTTCTCGACTGGTCAGCCGGACGCTCCGTTTGTTGCTCGGAGCCTAGCTAAACTCCCTGTTTGTCCCATTAAGAATATATAGTTAAGCTACCAAAATGTACCACAATGGTCCAGCTATGCTACAGTTCACCCGAACTAGTTGAGTTGGACGCGTTACATAATTTGGCCCTGGTGCACGCATCTTATCGTAAATGATGCATTAGGTACTAGCATTTGTATTCTATTTACAGCATCATACTTTTCGACAAATAGTTAGAAAAATTGCCGAAAAAACATTTTTAAGCCCCTTATATCCCAGAGAGAATCGACCGAACAATATTGACTTCCATTTATAATAACACTTTGTATTATGCAGTTGTATTTTTTTGTTCCAAAACTAACAAAATTTCGAGCCAAGAACTGGAAATTCTGACACACTGCATTACTTTGAAATTACTACGCTATCACCAAGAAACATCCATCGGATGAAGAATGTGTTTTCAAATAACTTTTTATAATAAAGCAGGTCTTACTGCTCTGATATTTTACTTTTAATGTCACCCTATAAAATTCTTAGCTGCATTGCTACTAGTGGCGTTAAAACGGTCTCAAATCTGGGGACCAACGCTACATTTGTTAGGGCCAGCTGTATCTGCAAAGTCAAGCAATCAAAATTTGTGCCCCATTATTCCAACCCTCCGGAGTGCGATACGATCAGAGAGTAAACTACCTGTACGATACAGGTATATATGTTTAGACATTGTAAATATTTTTGCGGAGAACTTGCACTAATAAATGTTAACAACGTTTTTGCAGATATGTTAAAAAATTAGTACCGCTGATTTCTTTTATTCACACGTTCATTTTTAAGATATAGTACAGCGTATTATCAGGATCTGCTTGCAAGGTGTAGTGCGGGTAGAGTGAAATAGCTTGACAGCAGTTTGAAGGGAAATAAAAAAGAAGCTGTTACGAATCGTACAGACCAAACGAACATTTCGCTATAATAGAATTTTTGCCATAAGCGCCTTTGCTATAACCACACTACACTATGTGCTGTATGTATACGCCAAAAACATTAATTATAGGCACAGAATTGGAAACATAAAGTTGAAATCGAATTGCGATTGCTATGCACGAATCGATGACCGGTGCCATTCATGTGCCTATCTGTACTGCATATGTAGGTATATCTAAATAGATTTTAGTACGTATTTCCAACTACCGCTGGGTCTTTAGTACTCGAAATTATTGAAAAACACCCGTTTGTGTTCCAGACCCATAAGGTTATAGAAAAGAAAGATAATCCTTTATATTATTTTTCGCAAAGATATTGTCCCTTTAGTGACCTTAATACATTTGTTTATGTCATGTCCTGTCCTAGTTGAATGTTGTGACGTTGATGGTGCAAACTATTTCTATTTACGAGTTATATTTGGGTGGATGTTAGTATATTGTCAAATTATTACATAGAAAGATCTACATAGAATTATCACATTAAAGATCTTCAATTCGGGCTTTGCTTTTTGTTTTGTCTTTTTATTTGTTTTTCGCAAGTGTTGGCAAAAAACATAATTTGCACGGTAGTTCGAAATTTGTCGACCGAAGCGCTTAGCATATATTACAAGACACATGTTGAAATATGAATACCTACTTTATTTCATCTCTCCAGTTTGGTTATTTTGGAGGCTTGTTTTGTAGAACTTTCTAATTTTACATCATACTGCTATAATGTAAGTACATAGCCAATGAACATGTACCAGTTCTTCTTTTCAAACAGGAATTAAATCCCGTCGGTCACCGATAAGTTGTCTATATTTTGCTTTGTTTTATGCATAGCTGGTGTACGATGTTTGCTCAACTGGATACGGATAGACAACAGGATGGTAACTGACAACATCGCCTCTGGTACACAGCCAAGTTAGGCCAAGGATCGGAACGACGAGAAGGAGGATTGCTGAAAAAAGCAAAACTGGCTAATAAATTTTAACTTTCCGATAAAACAACAACATATAAATTTATATTTATGTACATAGATAGTAAACTTACGCTCAGTAGTGACATATCTTGAAATAATGTCCGCTAAGTTTTGATCAACTCTCATTTTATATTTCAGTTGAGAACGGCCCAAAATTTTTGGCACTGCCGGACTGGGTCTGTTTGAAATCGAGATCGGCCCACCACTGTAAAAAAGAATTTGGTCAGGACAAAATTATTACCTATATTTTGTTCATTTTGTACAAGCTGTATATATAGCTGTTGCTGGATAGATTCTGTGTTCATCTTATTGCGAGTAGATGTTCGATACTTATATAAATGATCAAACCATGTTTTAAAACAGAAGGACCAAAATATGAATGGCTAATCATGTTTTTAAAAAGGACGCCTAAAACAGTTGTTGAAGTTGAGCATAAAAATATGTTCACAATTTAAACAAGGTTTTAGTTCAAAATTCAAGAAAAACTTTGTATTTAATATTTTTAGCTAAGTATTAGTTCCTTTGCAACCGGCCTCGAAGAATTCGGTAGACGCAAATTAACATTCCGTAAAGCGAGACCTATTGGTGATTATAAAATGAGCAATTGTGCGATTTTGCGATGACCATGTTTATGCTTGCAGACTCTTTATAAAAATAAGATAATTGCGAATTCGACTCTTTTGATGACCGTAATTTCCTATTAATAATCAAAGTCTCCACTGGTGTGTGTTTCTATATACTTCATTACGATGATGGCAGTGCTAAAGCAGCTTACGAATCTAGCACAGCTAAATATAAAAACAATGTTACAAAGTGACAGCTGCGTTAAAACCAAACGACATACATAATCGTGATTACGACATCTGCCGTTGTGGGTAATAGCAGTATTTTGTAGCATCGAGATGAAGCTATTGGTGATATATATCTATCATTGGCGCTGAAGGCTTGTCTGCGTTGGGGCTGTAGATGCTCGACGGTGGTATAGGTCGGAGGCGGAATGAATTTTTTAAATTTTTAGGAACTCAAATTTGTTCCAATTTGGCTAAAATTTTCCTAAATTTTTGCCAATTTGCTCCCGATTTTTGTCCATTTTTCCTAAATATGTCCGCGCGGGGGCCGAAGAGGAGGTGGAAAGTTGCGGTGCCTTATAGATGTGGATTTAACTTGAGATGGTATGATACTTATGGTCGGTATCCCCATTCCCACTATCGAATCCTATGATCCAGTTTCATCTAATGTTATTTGAAAAAACATTAAACTAACTTGAAATTATCCCAAGTATAAACCCAACTTCCCATGTGATGGCCTCTTCCCTCGCTTCAACTCCGTACAAAACCACCGCTCCGAGCAAAAGTATGAAACCCGCCATGCACGACACCGATATCATATAAGTAGGAATGCTATTTCTGAAACCATAAAAAGTTAACATTTAACCAATTTTAGTCTCACTTAGCTAGTAGTCAATTTTTAATATAGTGCAAGGGCATTCCTCAAATTATACAAGAAATAGCTTAATCGTCTGACCGTAGCAAACCCATTTATATCTTTGAAATATGTTATACTTTCAACGTATGACTATGTTGAGCGTACTCTAAGACACTCTGAGTCAGAATTAGGCTTATTCGGGCGGTCCTTGAAAAAATAATTCAGATTTTGCCACAGCTTGAGGAAAAAATTATTTGTAATAAAAAATTAGAAATTAAATTAAAATAAATTAAAGGTGATTGAGTCAAACCTAGTGTCAATATGTATCAATCCTGATTCGGTCCGAGTATGAAATGGCTCAGACTCTACTGAGTCGGCAAAGGACTTTCTAAATTGAGTCAAATTTGAGTCAGCCTTTTTCCAGTACAGGTTGCATACTATGGAATTTGGCTTTACTAATTTGGCCCCATACGTTGACATGCTACATCCTTTCGTAACCAGTTCTGCAATCGATTGTATAATACATGCGAAGCAAAATGTGATGGATTTATTTTACGTGGTCCACCTGTGCGTGTGCCATTGTTCACACGCTTTTCAATGTCATAAAAGCTCCATTAATGACTAACACGCGGCACAACCAACCAAGATATCAGGCTTGGATGAGTTGCGGTACTAAGAATTTGCACAACATATCAAGTTATGAAATCAATGGCAAATCATTGAGGTGTTATTTATTTATCTCCAGTTGTCGCATGACACGGTTTTGAACACGGGAAAGTAGAAGTCTTTTATACAAAAAATTTACACCAAATGTGAATTTTAACTCAGGTTTGGCGTGAAGCCGTTCTAGATAATATTGGGAACTATTTGGTTTCAGGGTCCAACGTTCGGCCGTAAGCTCAACGGCCCTTCCACTGCCCAAAGGACAACCGACTGCCCCAAAAGTTGTCATCGGTCCAATGCTAGGCCGACTGATACTAGCGGTCGACGGCGCAAAGGCAATCACAACGCCCAAGCAAACAGGCAGGCTGGCTGTCAACGGCCGGCTGGCACGCAATGCTTCTTATTACAACACAAATATCATGCTCATGAAATTAACCTCATATAGCAAGGTGAGCGTTTTTTGCTTTACCATTCACAGTTGGCCTTGGATGTCCTCTCACATATATCCGGGGATTTTGAATACTCGCTAAAGGTTTACTAGAGGGTATTTATTACTCCACAGTGCCATTATTGGAAAGGGGCATGTCGAAAAACTTCGACTTCGTCGAATGATTCAGCGTACATTAACATGACCAAGTGTCATATTCGTCTGCAAATTTTAATTATCGACTCTTGGTTTAGTAAATATCGTATACCTCTATTGAAATTTATATATGACATATGAAAAGATTCACGTGCGATGTTACATTGAACCAGCCGGTACTGGTCATGCCTGGGACTGGCTTTTAGCTGGCAAGACTAGCGCGTTACCACTACACCATATGCCCCGATAAACTCGTGTTTAGCTACGCTATGTACGCATCCGATTTCCCTAACAGGTTCTCTATTCGGTTGCTTGGATGGGTATTGTGTGATTTAGGTTTTCTGGTACACTGAATGTCATAGTATGATTCTCCAAAGCTCAAAACGAATACTTAATGATATTTCAGAGGTCTTTAAAGTGTTTACGGTGGATGAAGCTGATTTTCGGAATATTGTCTGTGATCATTTGTATGGTTGTTTATTACGTGTATTCCATCGATCTATAGGTTTTTCTGAAAGCAGATACAATGACTTGAATACACGTACAATATGCGAAGCCCATGGGGATAGCGGGTGCTTATGGGGGCCTTCGGCGTCCCCATGGGGATCAACGAGATCGTCAGGGAGATAAATTTTCTAAATTTCTTAAGACTCAATACTTTTCTTAATTTTTGCCAATTTACTCTCGACTTTTGCCAGTTTTTTCCCAATTTTCGCCTATTTTTCCCGATTTTTAAAAAATTTTAGAACAATTGCACAGGTTTTTCAGCGCGTTGTATACAATAATGTGGTCACGAAGAATCCATCACGACTGAGCAATATTTTTTCAGTTGCTTGAAACGGGGTTAGGCTATCGTTGTTGAATCCGATTAACCGAATGAATTCCGTCTGTCGTCACTTATTTGTTCATGCGTTGTTCTCTGTGTCTCACATAAGCTATATAGATTTTTCGATGTTGTGTACTTTAACTTCTATTTCAAAATGTCTTAGGGTAGTATATACATCAAACTCAAAGCCTATAAGTGATTACACATAAATAGAATTATAGATGAAACCATGCTCGCTCTGTTTCACTCTCGCTTGCGAGATACTAGTTTTGCTCGTACATAGATTAATTGTAACCCATATATCATGAAGAAATTTTGGTTTTTTAACGTTTTTGCAAGATATTCTAACAATATAGTTATAAAAAATTTGCAATCTCGTAATAAAAGCTACTTTACTCTACATTTTGACAATACAAGAGGACTACTTAATTTGTTATGATATTGAACACAAATATACCTGCAGCAATTGCAGCATATTCCACACGATGCCCCAAGGGCAATTATTAACATCAATTCGGTAAGAACAACTGCGCCAAGTGCGATATTTTCGTACGAATCCACGATGGCGTCCTGGCAAGCAATTAATGATTTGTTTGATATCGATTTCTTATATATTTGTGAACTAAATCACTAAAACTACTTGGCTTAAAACGAAGCATTGTGTGATAAAAATAGCCCACACTAACCATGGACTCCTTAAGTGATGCTGAACTGCGCTCTTACCCACACAAACTTAACATGTTGCCTAAGTGACGGGCATTCCTAAGGAATAGGCCTTCATTGCAGGCTTTGTCAGTTGCTTTTGCTGGTATCAGAACTTCACACTAAAATACAGCATGACAGTACGACTC
>JASANE010023321.1:0-27055 GCA_030248225.1 Trileptium ribeirensis
TGTCCTACCCCGGGGTTATTTTAGAGGGGGGAAGGAGGGGCGACCCCAAGAATCAGCTTCCCCCCCTCCCGGCGAGCTCCCCCTAGACACCGACCCCTACTTTTTCGCAAAAACGACCCCTTAAAATTTACGTTTTTTTCAAAAAATTGACCCCTTAAGGGGTCACTAGAAAATTTCTAACTCATATACACGCATATCGTAGGCTAAACGATCAATTATTTGGTCACCAAACCTAAAATATGCATGTATACTATATATTATGGCCAAAAACTGAAAAAAACCAGCGCCACAGAGGTATGTTGGGACGGACACCTGAAAGAAAAAATGTATTAATTTTTATAAAATTACTGACCCCTTAAGGGGTCGTGACCCCTAGTTTCCGAAATGATCCCTTGCTACTGACCCCTTAGGGGTCAGTAAATTTTTCCGTTTACTGACCCCTATCAGGGAGGGCCTAAAATAAACCCGGCTACCCGCCCAAGACACGTGCCGCTGGTGCTACTATTTCTGCACCTTGAGTCTCCGCATTCGGTTCAGCGGCTTCGCCAAAGATGTTGGTGGATGTTGTGGGTACGTCGTTAGCTTGCAACGGTTGCCGTAGTAGGGAAAAGATGTTGCGGTTCTTGCCTGCCACACTGACTGCCTTGCAGTACTGCTTACCAACTGCGTGCGATTTTACTGCGGCCGCGCCCATTGAGCCGATGGAGAAGTCCGTATGGCATACGGCACAGCGGGCTTTGCGTTTTTCACCAGGACATTTGCGCAGCCAACTAGCCCAGTCAGGATTCAATGAAGGATCAATCCATTTATCCAAAAACACATGATTTTTATTAGTTGCCATTTTTATACGGTCTAAGTATCTAACAGCCTAAATGCATATTTGGAATAGGGATATATTACACGGAATATTTTATATATTATATAAAACAGTATGCACTACCTCTGGGTAATCGTGTGTACCAAAACCGTGCGAAAACCGCAGACATCAGGGCTTATCGTCACCAGTACAGCTAGTCAGGTGACAGGATCACAATACTCCCGAAGTTCTAATCTCTATTCCAACATCTAAACCGGATGAATCAGAATTAGCGTAAGTCGCCTATTGAATTGTCAACATAAAGTGAATTACGAAGCATAGCAATTTGGTATTTTTGAATATTACGAAGCCCATAAATCTGCAATTTCATTTCATAAATCTGCAATCTTCCTTAAACTCCTGTAACCTAGACTTCCTAGCGGAAACATTGAAACAGTAACAAACATGAAACAGGAAGTTATACTAGCCGCTCGCACCGCTAAACCCTACCAAATAATACTTGAAGTACAATTTGTATTAAGTTAGGTTGGGAAGGGGGCGCAGCAAGACTGTGCCCACTAGCTATGTCTAAGTGCTACAATCAAGCTGTATTCGAGAGTGCAGTGAGCCGCCAGATACCGCAGGAGACGGCTAAAACGAGTTTTAGGTGATTATTTGGTAGCGGCTATCATTAAGAGCATCAACCAGTACCTACTGCTAAACTTCCTGCATTTATACTACGGGTTGCTTATACAAACGGCTTTCTCTACGAGTTGGAGTCAAAATTTCAATTTTCGAATTTTTGTCATTTACGACGCTATCCCGTTCTGGCCTTGATATACAACTTTTGTTCTTCCACCACTGATTTCCCGCTTTTGGTTATTTTTGGGCACCGATTTCCCGTTTTTCCTGCTATCAGCACCGAATTCCCGCATTTTCCCGCTCGCGGGCACCCTGTGTGTAAGATGGTGGTCAATAAACCCTTGTACGTATTCTTAAATTACATATTCAACACTCAGAATAAATACCTTGGCAACAAAGTCAGTTATCAGTGTACTTTGGTGGCAATTTTTCACGGATAAGATATTAACACGATTAGAACAAAATGTTGGCACACAGGAAGTATATTCATCACAATGTGTTGCATCTATTTTAGCATATTGAAGAACAAAAAGCTATTAGCATTCTTACCGAACAGTTTCATCAGCGATATCGGGAAGATATAGTCCAAGTTTCAGCAAGCGTTGCCTTGACTTCTTATAATTACGTAAAGCCATAGATAAATTATTATCTGTTCTGAAAGAAATAATAAAAATTAAAAATTAACGAACAAATATAAAGCAGTAAATTATTACAGATTCAGATAACATAGTTTCTGCTAATAGCGGACGGATTCTTGTTCTGAGCAATTTAAAACACACATTGGGTTTCTATGTATTACAATAAAAACCAAGTGCACGTTACTAATAGTTGGCATGGGCCTGTCCATATCGTTTTTGTGCAATTATGTATACCTTTTCAGCGTATGTCCTTGGTTGTTTTGGTGTATTTTTGTACAAAAATATAGCAACAAAAAACGTCTTCAAAATACACGTTAACAACTAAGAAAGCGTACGATGAAGTAATGAAAAATATTGTCATAATTTGCAACTTATAGCACACTAGCCAGCCAGATGTTTAAATAAACAGCTTTCTTATTATTACATACTGTATAATATCGCTAATAATTTGCCTCCGTTTACTAGCTTTTTACATTTTCCTGAACTTTATATTAGTTTATGATTTTACCGAGTGGGCCAATTTTGAATCGGAAGACGTATTCGGCGGGTTTAGCGTCTAATGAAAGGATACAAAAATAGAGGGAATTTGTGATTAAATAAAAAAACTGGCGGAGATCCATCCATCTGTTGATAGTATTATCTCCACAGACTGGCAAAAATAAATTTTTACACTTTTTACTGCTAGCGGATGTTTTGCCGCAACAAGCTTTGTGAGCCAGCACTGCTTGGTGTCCATTTGGCGATAAATTTGTGGCAACTTTAATTTTTGATTTGCCGATTTAAATCTGATAATTTTTAGTTGAAATATAGAGAGCGTAGCAAGCGAAGTTTGAACAATTAGGTTCGGTCTACATTTACGCTGTAATCGTTGATGTACAATGATTGCTACATAGTGCTTTACAATCAATAATCATCCACTAAAGCTGCAGTTGCAATCAAAAGAAACTCATCACTATTAGTGGCCAAGATTGCGCCAGAAGCAGACAGTGGATAGAGCAAAGACCGTTAAGTGGTTGTAAATGTCTAAGCGAACGTAGGATAGTGAGAGGTCATAGACGGCACATGAAGAGCAGTGTTTGTCGGGCATGCAAGCATTGGAGCAACGCTTGTATGTTCTGTTACGTGTGATATATAGTCACACTCTGTTTCCACCGCTATGTTACCACCTGGTAATATATTTTTGTCGGATGAGTGATAACTATAGAATCAAGTGTAAAGTGTAGTGATGACAAAAATTTCCAAAATTTTGCAGTTACAAATTAATACAATATAAAAATTACTTCCCAGGTTTTGCGATATATCAAGCATACGCGTAATTTTGTCAAAATATGACTCCACATCGCAAAATATGCTTCGACTGATTTTTACATATTGCGCCAAACGTTTGCGTTTTAACGTGGCGAATTACACAAACTTTACATTTTGTCCAAAAACCTAGGCCCAATAGAAATCTGTCGAACAGAAACTCCAATAGTTCTTGCAATTGTTGTTCTGAGGAAAATCTGACATACGTCCAAAGCAATAAGCAATAAGTCTTTTAGTGTTAACCTCAGACATTGCTAAACAGCGTAACAGTTTGTCGCTGTGTGTGTAGCAGGTATTGCTCACTAAGTGATGAAGCATATTCTAACGGTAGTTGAATTACAAGGACGTCAATTTTGTAGTCCGCGACTTCTGCGACATGTGAATAAAAAGAAGCTAACAAGGGTTGCCCATATAAATCGCCTAACAAATTGAGGCTAAATCATGCAAATGAGTGTCTTGAATGTGTTCGAATTACTGTTCTAACGTTACATTTCATTTTGAACTTCAGATTTCTGCAAGTGTCACCACGTTGGGCAGCAAACTACCATAACGAACATGTCAACAGAATGCAGAACGTCACCGAATAACAAACGCTTCTGGGGGTAAATAGCCTTACGAGTAATAGCTGACCGTCGACAGCAACAAAATATGAATTTTTGTCAAAACATTTTTACTACATATTCAAGAACCTCGTTCACAAAGTATCACCGAATCCTAGAGAGAAACTAAGAATTGCTACTCCAGACGAACGTGGAAGACAAGACTTTAAAATGAGCGACCGGTTTGACAAAGTCTTATTACAAATAATTTAAACAAACACTTCATTAATGATACAATTTGCAACCGCAACCAGAGGCCTCAGGGTTCCGAAGCTACATGCCGAAAGTAAACATTTTTGGATAATCAATCCACCGGTTTATGATCATAATATATGTTCAATAATTTTTGGAACACATTGTCCAATGTTGGCTTTTCCATCACCAATATATGAATCTGATGAATGCTAGTTTCATTATTATAGATACCGTAACACAACAGGCAATGACAGAAATCGTGAGCGACGATAGGTGCACTAACACCAACTACAGCATACAGTTGAAGCTATTTCAAGGTCTCTTTTTTACTACTTTTAAACTAAAAATATCTTATAAAATATTTTCCAGTATCAAACATGTATTACAACAGACACCTGCCTATATTTAACTTTACTAACTCGAATAATGATACCACAGAGATAACGTGCTCTTTAAAGAATCTCGGGTGTGAAGCGTCAAAGCAATTGTGCTGATGACTCGGTCTCTCACAAAGCATGCTCATGAGCTGTTTTACAATGACATACCACTCCAAGTTTTGAAACAGTACATAAGCTAAGATTGTTGGTAAATACCCGCACTGTTTTTAACAAACTTTGTGGTAGATCACGTTGTAGTAGAGGCTTCTAGAAACTTGCTTGAAAAATACTCACTAAAAAGTCCCACATCAAAGTTAGTATTCGTAACAAAGCCTCAAAAACATAGTTTTAAACGCAAGAACATACGATCCACTGATTCTTAAATTACATTGAAACTTATATTATATTTCTTAGGCTTAGCAAATCGAGAATTTACAACGCGGATTTGAATTGTGTTTATTCTCATCACGCGTTCAGATATCTGTAGCATATATTTTTAAGGATATATAAATATTATTAAGTAAAATACTTGTCTTGAGAATTGTTGAAATAATACTTCTGTAATCAATAAATTTTTATATCTGCAATTATTTTTCAAGATAATTTGGCAATATTAAAATGTACAGTGTGTTACAATAACTGATTATCACAGCCCGCCAAAAATGAATGTCGCTTGCACGAGTCTCACTCGAGGGTCGCTCGAAATAAATTTGTTATAAAAATAGAATTTCCTACTAATTTAAATAGTTTCGAAATCTCGAGTTAGCCACGGCTCGAGCTCGGTCGCTCAAAATACGACAATCATTTTTGGAGAGTACAACTTTATGGCCGAATGTAATACTAAAAGCAGAAATATTTGCACTATTATATTTTCAAATATTTTCTGTAGATTATTTTAGTTTGTGAAATCAGATCAGCCCTGCATGGAGTGTCCTAGCGCTCATGCAACGACTGAATTAAGCAACAAAATCAATAATACCCGCAATATCCATATGTCAGACGATTGGATTATAATATGCACGAGCGCGGCTACAAACCATGTGACATAAAATTTCCTGATTGCGTATACAGCTTCTGCGGAACAGAGCAATTGGCGAAAAAGGAAATATGGCTTAAACTAAAAGACATTATTATTGAATTCTGAGTGAGTGGCACGAAGCGAAGAATTCTCATTGGCTAGAGTGGTACCAGGGAGTAACCGGAATTACGGTTCCGGTTCCGGCGAAAATCGTGTTCCGGTTCCGGTTCCGGCAAAGGGCAAAAACCATACCGGAACCGGAATTCCGGTTTAAAAATTTTGTTTGAAATTTTCCACGTTTTTTGCTTTATCCTGCAATCCAAACATATGTAATATATATTATACAATGATCAAGCTCCAATACGACCAAGCAAAAGAAAAGATTAACTAACCAATTTGCTGTGTAAAACGTAAGTAGGGCACATAATTTGAGCAGGAATTTTTCATAATAACCTGCAGGAGTTTGTTAAATCAAAGCCAGGTCAATGCTTGTAGCAGCTATTTTACACATCCAGAAGTATGTTGGATACGTTTGAATTAAACCGGTCCAACTCGGTAACAGAGAATGGCTTACGCAGAAGTACTTAGGGTATGCTTGGCTAACATAAATTGCGTCAGGCACCCGCCAGTGCGCTTGTAAACTTGGTAAATCAGTTTAACTTGAAGTAAAATAACGTTATCTGCAACGCAGCTAGAAACTGCTTTCTCGGCAATGAACTGTATTTATTGAAACTGTGCGAGCAGCATCACAGTGTGTCTCATTTATAGCATTCTGATTAGAAAGTTATCATCATTATGATCTAACTGACGGGCACTGTTTGTTCAACGCTAGCCTAAACAGTGTCTCTGACCACTGATCAGAAAATTACCTTCTATCTATTATTTTCTCTTAGAATCATATAAACCAATAATTTTAAGTTTCCTACAGAAGAACATACAACAAACGTATGTGTAGTAAAGGGAGGCGACTGGAGACAGAGCGAAAGTGTGTATTCTACGCTCCAAGCTTTGTAAGCATATTCGATTTGACGCAGTACATGCAATGGTGTATAGTGGAAGACATTTTTGCTCTGAATGTCCAAAAACCGATATATTTGATCGAAAAATAAACATTATTAGCTTTTTCAGTCTCTTTAAAGTTTCATAAAGGCAATAATACCGTCGCAATACATCAAGTTTAATGCAAAAGTTATTTTTAATGCATTTTAAATCCACTATACCTTCATTTCTTCCATCATCTGTTTTACTATATATAAATTTCGAAGACCAGGTTCCGGTTCCGGTTCCGGATCCGGTTTAAATGGACGGTTCCGGTTGCTGGTTCCGGTTCCGGTAAATTTTGGTTCCGGTTATTCCCTGAGTGGTACATTTCAACAATGTCCGTTTCTGGGTTTTTTGGGCGAAAATAACGAGATTGAAGATTAAATTCGTATCTCCATAGGCCTGAAACCGTCGACACGAAAATATGTCAAAAGATGCTACGTTAACATCTTTAAACAAAACTTCATAAAATGTCTAAATAAGAATTAAATGTTTAAAACTAGATTATTTATCAAAATGAAAAGGAGATAGGTGACGCCGGAGCAAACTTGGCTGAACTTACGAAAATCATGTTTTGTAATTTTGCGTAAAATTGTTACGGAACGTTCTCAGGTTAGCTCAAATCCTGTGTAAAACTCTTCGCAAACACAGTGCTCTGCGATTAAAATCAAACCATTTTGAGCATACGAAAACTCGGTTAAAACTGACATTTTGGAGAATGAAAATTTGTCGAATTTCAATTAATTGGTTTTTGTTCGCGAACAATAAAAGTTAATTAAAAGACCGATTTGATTGTGGCGCCACGATTGTATTAAATTTATTAAACACCGAAAAATCTTATGCAAAATTGACAGACATCAAGCAACAGAATTTGTGCAAATTGAAAAACGCCGAAGTTCTGTTCGAGTCCACGGTGTAATTTCTGGCACTAGGAATTGATTTTCCCAATTTTCAGTAGGCGAAAAATCGAACAAAATTTAACACTTTTTCGATAAGTGTTTGTTTTTCGATATCGTTTATTACGAAATAAAATGTTCGTTGGAATCACCTTAACACAACGGGTAGTATAGTGGGCAAAATAGGCTATTTAAAATATTCGTACAACAACTAATAATAATAATAATTTATTGGCCTATCCATAGTGGACGGGGTGAGGGACCACAGGATATATTTTTTAAATCTTAAACACTATTTCTAATGCTAACAACGATGTTTTATAGCCTGAAAATATTTATACGACAGTACAAAAACATGATATAAAAAATATTTAGCATATAGTTAAGAAAGTTTGTTTACCCCATTGAAATTTTCACCGAAAATGACGATACCACCAAATTTCCACACCACTTTTCTAAACTGGATAAGGCACAATTAAGTTCACATTTTTATAAAGTTTGTTTACCCCATTGAAATTTTCACCGAAAATGACGACACCACCAAATTTCCCCACCACTTTTCTAAACTGGATAAGCCACAATTAAACCTTTATGTGGAATCTCCGCCTGCATCGCTATTCACCGATTAATTTGCATTAAAATAAATCAGATAGCCATTAGAAAACAGTCTGTTTTAAAAAAAAATTTCAAAAAATTATTATTTACTTATTTATGCTTCGTCAAAAATTATCCTACATGAAGCACATTGCATTTTGCAATTGTGCTTTTTGTAGGACAAATGTTCCCTCATGATCAGAAAATACGTTGTATGAACCTGTATCCAGCTTTGCGTCGGCAGACAGATAATTAAAGTTGCTTGCATGACTGCGTAAGTTCGCCATCTGGTCACATCTGTAAGCGCTTCGCAAACCAAAACTGTGCTTCCACTATACTGTCCAACACGAAACAATACCAAGTATCTAGGCTATACAGTTTATGTTACATTAATATTAATAATACAGTTATGTGGTTACGGTTACATGATTAAAAGCGGTTCTTTATTTTACGTAATTTAATAAAATATAGATCAATCAAATATATAATGTTATACGGTTATGGTTATAAATTACGGTTAAATGTGGTTATATACATATTATGTATACTTGAGTTATTTGTTTGCAGTAAATTTCAGTTTAGTTCGCGCCGTAGTGGAACCGGTCTAAGCAGTTGCGGCCGGTTCCCTTCTTCTTGTCCTTGTCAACCTTCATCTGGAACGCCATTATACAAAATGCAAGATTGCATTTTCGTCACATGATAAAAGTCTTCTGGTAGCACAATTTGCAGCGCTGCTGGACTTCAGAAAAACCAATGCGATGATTTTGGCCGTCATATCGGCTTTCCGTTGATACAAACTTAGCTTTTTTATAGCCTTTTCTTGATGTGCTACGCTGCGGCTCTATTGTCGTGCCACCGCCAATAATCGATTGGCCTTTTAAATCACTGGAATTCAACAAATCTTTCGCAATTTCAAGTTTAAAGTCATACAAAGCAAGATGGTTTTGGGAGCGCTGTGCTTGGACACGACGATAAAGAAGCCATGCATTCACAACAGAAATATCGAGTAAGCGATAAAATAGTCGAGTATACCATTTTTTTGGACCGGAAATCAATACAATACAGTGACGTTAACATATCGACCTTATCAATGCCACCCATGCTGCGACTGTAAGCTTCGACTACGTAAGACCGCGGTATGGTAATATGCTTCTTACTATTCGATCCCATCGTTTTGCTGTACCAAGTGGATGAATCACGCCAAAGGTCGATCCGAGAAGTACCCTTTTTATCGAAAGAAGCACAGACGACTATATTGTTTACATCATCGCAACAATAATCAAAAGAGCCAGGGACCTTGGAGCGCAACGTTTTTTCGTCGCTAATGGGACAATTACCCATTCTGTTTTGTCGCAGAGTAAACACCGAGTATAGTCCAAACTTCCTCAATGCTACGGCCAGCGAATAAGATGCAAAATAGTTATCGTAGTACAGTATGGTAGGCCGCGAGCCAAAGAGAGTACAATCTGGCCTGTGGCCCCGCATTTTTGAACCAATTCTACATCGAGACTAAGTTCATTGGCTAATTTCATGGTTGGGTCTTCTCCCGTTTGATACTGTCTGGCGCTGTTGTATCTGCAAGGTGCAGACAAGAAAGAATTGTTAGAAACCGGCGATATGTGATTTTTGTGGCAATCATTTCTTGCCGCAGGATACCGATCCAGTAGCGAGACTTATCCGGTATTTTCACCAATGACATATATAGAAGGCAGCCGATAAACACTGAGATTTCTTCAATCCTAACCGGATCACTGCTGTATTTTGGCCGTGTTTAGCCTTTGTGGGCTACAACAATTTTCATGTTTCATAGATATTAGTTTGTTCTGTGAGGTATTCTACAACCTCAGGACTGAAAAACTGACTATTTGTAGAATGATTCCTTGTGTTGAACAATTTCGCAATAATTGTCAAATCCGGTGAATTAGCCTTCTTCAATATTACTTTAGGCAAATCCTTGCCAGATTTCCAAATAGGACCAGTAACAAAATTATGTAACGGTTGCTTATCCTCATCAGAGTCACTCCCAGATTCACTGCTTGATTCGCTTTCTGACGAGCTGTCTGTGATTTGATAGTCACTGTCATTATCGTTGCTATTTTCACAGTCCTCTCCTCAACTAACAGTTACTGCAAATTTACTGCTCATATTTCTAAGTAATAGTATTTATTAATGCTATTTATTATCTGGATTTATATTTAAATGACAAGAACGTGTTTACAAAAAAAGCCTAAAATACAGTACTCGCCAAAAATGACCGTCGCGTTTCGAGCGAGCGAGTGGCTCGCTCGAGATTTCGCAACTATTTAATTAATAGAAAATTCTATAGAACAAATTTATTTCGAGCAAGTCGCGAGCGAGCGACAGTCATTTTTGGTGGGTACTGTATCTAATATAATATACATCTATCTCGATACACAAATAAAGGCACCAACATGAAATTCTCCTTCAGGGAGGACAATATGACATTGCATTTGTACTTTGCGAAGGACATTTCTTATTCTAGATATAATATGCGCAGTTATTTATGTAGAAGACGGATGGTTCGTAAAACGTACTTTGTAGAGGACAATTTATAACATGGGTCAGGTTGATTAGGAGCAAAATGAAAAAATTAGCTTTGTGGTCTCTCAAATACTTACAATGCTTTTGAAAGTGGTTGGTCAAGTATAGTGGAATATTGTGCCAGAAATAATGCGTTTATGGTAATGTAATAACCATATTGCTATACGTGATATCACAGCATGTTGTTTCAGCCAAATACCGTTAAAATTTCGTACACGCTATCTAATATGCGACTCCTAAAAATTGTCCTTCGGGAAGGACAAAAACATGTAAAGGGTTAAGTTCACATTTTTATAAAGTTTGTTTACCCCATTGAAATTTTCACCGAAAATGACGATACAACCAAATTTCCCCAACACTTTTCTAAACTGGATGAGCCACAATTTAAGTTCACAAAATTTATCTTCATAAAAATAGAAAGCAGCAGAAATATGTTATTTCCTACATAAAAATATTTATTCAACTTATTCCACTAAAAGTAAACAGTTGCCAAGCGACAATAAAATTTCGGCTTTGCAAAAACGTCATAAGCGCCGACATAAATTATTTACATTGCGTTTCAATCAATAAAAATCTTCGCGTACAACAAATTAACAAATGCAGCAATGTCATGAATAAAACAAATGTCAAGCTTGTTTATCTGAAAATGAGAAGTACAAACTGGTCTGTCCATAGTGCTGAACCATCCACATTCCAAATTCCCCATGTTCGTGAGGTTTTCCCTCATTTCCGTACCACTACACTCGACCGAAATCCCCATGTTCCAAGAAATGCTAAATTTGTAAAGTCTTTAAATTCATGTTTTGTACGCAAAACGTTTTAAACGTTATCTACTAATAATAAAACTTCGTGTTATAGCATGAAAACACTTGCACGACAATATAAGTACACGAAAATATGGAGAAAATTCAGCACTTTTGAGCAAAATTTATCCAAAACCACTTTGAAATTTTTTCGGAAAGTGAACATGGGATCCCCCAAGTATCCCCCACTTTCGGAAAGACTGTGGACAGCCAGACTAAGGCACTTTATCACTATCTTACAGCAAAAAATTCCTGAAACGAAAAAGTTGGATGGACCATCCTTGACGCCATGCACGCAATAAACTGCCAAACTAATGACGACAGACTACATTCTAAAAAATTCGTCGACCTTAAAACTCATGAAACATTGGAAAAATAATAACCAAGTTGATATCTGCATAAGAAAACCGTGGTATTCAGCATGCTTGCTAACCTAATAGACAGTTGTAAAAAAACGTTGCTAAAAATCTATGTTTCTGGCAAAGAATCGATGAACCGTATTCGGGCAACCAGCGGCGAGGGAGTGGACAAACAAAAAATTGATGCACAACAAAATCGTGGATTTCGATGAGACGGAGTGACCCGTTTTTCGATGTGATGCCAGTGTCGTGAGATATGGCATGCAAGACACATGAACCCACATGGCCAGACTTTGCACAGAACCCTTAAAACAAGTTTTTGGTTCTTATCACCGGAAGATGGGCTTGGAACTCTTGGCATTCAACTAAAGGGCACGCCTTCATTAATTCTGGCATCGAACAAAAAGTATCGTAATCTACCTACACGAAGATAAGTTATGACTGATAACGACAGACAAAAATGGCAGTGCATTTGGGGGGGGGTGGTGGTGTTCAAGATACAACAAAAATTCTTGCAGATTTGGACTAAGCGCATCCAGTTACCATACAAATCACTCACTTTGTCCCATTCTGTGTCAAAAAATTTTTTTGACCCTTGGCACTTTTATCAAAGTGACCCTTGACCACAAAAGTCGAGAAAAAACTTTGGCACCATACGACGCAGATCGACGAGACATGATTAACTCAGTGAGATAATCCGTTGGCAAGATATATCCTATAACATGTCAGACAGCCTATCCGCTAAGGAGTTATCGCCAAAGCCCAAGCTGTGGCCTAACCCTAAAGCTTAAGTAACTTCGTTGGATATAATAATTTTTCTGTTATCACTAAGCCCCCGAGGGCTGCCCCCCCCGATTATTTTAAGGTCTTGGGGCTGCCGACCCCCGAACCCCTGCACTAAGCTGTTCTTTTTGATTTGTTTCTAATTAAAAGTGCCGCCTGCCTATAAAATAAACTTTTGCACATTTTAACTTTGCTTTTTCTGACCTCTAATCCTTATATACATATATACTTCCATAACGCCCGGTCGGGTCAGTAATACGCAACATCGTGCGTCCATCCTAGTCAGGTTGTAGATCAAGCACAACTAATACTGACAAATTGTACCTTCATTAAACTAGTACGATCAAGCAGTACTTCTAAAGTCACTGTAAACCTCTTGGCCCCTTACGTTTAACCGCTAATAGCAAATTTGTGTGTGTGAGCAAAAGTTTTACTTAAATCAGTGGGACCGCTAGAAATGCGAATGGCGATGCTCCGATTATAAGAATTGCGGTAACAAGTATTCCACCAGGAAAAACTGGTTATTTTGCCGGATCCCATATCGAATTAAATCAAGCAGTACTTCTAATAGCTCATATCTCGATTATTTGAAAACTACCTGGATTATCAAGCAACTTAATATCACTAAGCATACCGCAACGGATTGGTTTAACTATTGCCGAAACATGGCCGTCGCATTCGATCGCGACCCTTGACAAAATCTCACGATCGATTGTCCTAACATTCACGTCGAAATTGACGAATCCAATTTTTAGCGAAAAATACATCCGCGGACAACGTCGACATTAACACGGTTTTGTACTGCGATTAATTGAGCGTAATAGTCAACGTTGTCTCTTATTCTCTGTTCTGGACTGTACTATCGGGACGCTTATTCTCATGATTGTCCAACACATTCGACTTGGCTTTCGAATCCTCACATACACCTTTAGAACCTACATAGACGTCCTACGACAACTGCCGCATCCTTATCAGTTCCAACCACCATAACACACAACAATTTCTAAATCCCAACGACGTTACAATCCACGTGCAAAACATAGATAGTCTTTGGGAACCAATCTCATGGAGAAGACATGGCAACAACTTGGCGACAAATTGCAAGGCCGATTTCTGCAACAGCTCAGCAATTCGTATCTGTTCTAAATGTAAGTTAGTATAATATTTTCTAATTTCCTCTATAATGGATGCATTTTTCACTTACGCATTTTTCCAATTACTCACATCTCAGCAACGACAAAACTGTCTTCTGTAATTGTCGACTCCACATATAAAAGCACTATCGATTCTACGTCAAATTCTGAAGACTTCATATAAATCAGCTGACCCCATTATGAGTTATGGTAATGTGAATAAAATAACTATTTTTCAGATATTTACTTTTGAGATTTTACTATATTCAAGGGGATCTGCTATCCCTGGGTTTTGTCCTAGGCTCCAATTCCATGCTAATTCAAAAGAGCTCAGAAAATTGGTCAATGGAGCTAGAGAGTTTGGAAAACATTAGGGGGTTTCGACACGAAAAAAGTCAAAATAACGAGATATACTCATACCAAATCCCCAACCGAACCAAGAACAATAAATAGTATCTCAGGTATCACTGAAAAGGGACGACCGTGATTACGAATGAATCAATGTGGGGGTATGAGATGATAGGGGGTCCGGATATCGGACATAACTGAAAAGATGGTGGGTCCTTTCCTTGAATGCCCCCTCCCTAGTGCACTACAGCTAAAAATTTATTTCCAACACCACCATCAATGGAAACTTCGCTCGCTCAGTTACAAAAATACAAGCTAAACAATCGTACTCATTTTCGTCATTAGAAGCGGCCACAGTAGCATCGTAGAATGAATCATCAGAACAAACGGATGAAGAGCGACAACTTGCATACGAACTGTTACTTTGCACATCTATGGTGTCTTCAGCTACAACCAACAAATTATTATTAATAGTTTCAGCAATATGTGTTACAGCAAATAATGTTAAACAAAATTTGAACAAAAATAAATTGCTATAAAATTATGAATAAAGTAGTTATGATAGCGTCCCTGAAATGCAGGCATGAGGATGAAAACTTTGTTCTCAACGATACTAGATACATATTTAATTCTCATTACGCTTCAACAGTTTGGACTCATCGTAAAATTTATCATAAACTACGAACAAACCCGACTGCAGCGCAGCGCAGTTGAAAATGTGACTTGTCGTGCCTGGAATTATCATTAAAATGATGAAAACTTAAATAAATAAATTTAGATACATGTACTTCATGAATAAACTGACACCAAAAACTCAAAATGTTATGGCTTCTCCAGAAATTTTTGCCCCACCTACATTCAAAGTTAGCCTAAAGACTCTCCAAATATTCAACAAAAATATATATTATTCTCATGTCAAAATAGCTCTCTATGACTTCATTGAACTTACAGTTGTTTACAGCACTTCCCGTTTTTTCAGTCCTCCGAGTTAAGTTGAACGGCCCAGTTCATTCTGCATAAATTTTATCTCATCGCTCCCAGTTCGGTAAACACAGTTACTCACATCCAGTAAATTACAGATATAGGCAAACAAACGATATATTATAAATACCATGACATTACGCAATACCAATATTTACAGAATATTTCGATATTATCCGCAAATGAAAGAATGAATATTTCAAGCTCTTCTAGAGTAAACTTAAGATGCGCCCCCAACCATCCTCTTTTGACACCATATACAAAACGTTGTTAGCGAACAAAACTCGAATTTCAACTACGTATCCATTTTCGACATTTTTCTGTTCCATAACGCCATTAGCGAATGCGATTCGGTCCCTGTACTTTAACACCAGTGTGTTCGCGAACATTTTCAAGTTATAATGTATGGAATATGAAACGGACTAATTTCTGTTCTTTAACGCAAAAATGAAATTTGTGTTCAGTGTACAACTGAATGGCAATCGCTTTTGTCAAAAGAGGATGGTAAGGGGCGCAGCTTAAGTTTACTCATGCATTTGACGTTTACGTTATTAGTAATGCAGATTGTATTGGGCCACAGTTATCCGTTGTAATTGCCATTCTTGAAAGACAAAAATGTCAGTCACACTGGACTCTCCATTTGCTGAAAATTTTGCAAGGGGCAAGCACCGCCCCTTGTTTCGGAAACAGAGCGCACCCGTTTTGCCACGGGGCATATTGCTATGAGAAAAACGGTTAAAATCTTGTCGGAAACGCTTCCGAACCCTTTTGGAGAGCCGTGACTTTCCGCGCTTGTCGAAATTTTTAGGTTCAAGACTTTTAGTACCTTCAAACTTTGATTGTATTTTATGTAGCTTAGGGGCGTTTTTAAAGAATGAAAACAAAAAATTTGCGAAGAGGCGTTGAAATGGAAGAGCCCAAAATTTTGCCAAAGAGCACGAACCGGGGGCACATCGTTTTTTCCAGGGAGCACTTGAAATTGCCACTCCCTCCACCAATTTGAAGAGCCCAGTCAAAAATCAACAGCTGCTAGAAGCAGCAAATGACATGTTTATTTACAACTAATATAGCTATAACAATCTTATAACGACAAAAAATTAACGTCTTCTATACTTACTTAAACCACCGGTGTAGCCATAATCGCTGTATTTCCAATCCTCATCATACCAGCTATTCCACCACTCTTCTGCAAACGAGTAGACATAACCGCAATGATTATACCATACTCGTTCCCAAGTACCCAAAGAGCTAACATCATTATCTATTTCATAATATAATGTATCCAAAAGATCGTCAACGTAATACTGATCATTATTCGCTTCGAAATGTGCAATGAACTGTTTCAGCTCTAAGCGCGAGTCTGGTTCAACGAATGCCGAATAGTGATTCATCCACGATACGTTGATCACGTAGTCTCCGTAAACTGTCCAGAACTGTGAAAAGTTCTCGAAATCAGCTGCCTCGTCATACGGCAATGTCGTTTGGTCGCTTACAATGTCTTCTCCCTATATTGAACAAATGAAACTGTGAGCCAAATTAATTCATTCAGTCAAATAACTGGCTTTTTGTGCACTTTTGACTCTATCGGTTGCTTCTCAATTTAATCCCACAGGTTTTTTTACTTCGTAACTTCACCCTGGAAGCCTATTTCCATAAGACAACGCAAATCAACTTTTTGAACACAACATAGAACTCGCCACAATAATATTTGACTGTCACCTTGCGAGCCTGGGAGAAACCAAAAGCAAACTATAAAATTTCAAAATAAAATTGTATTTTCCCATGACCAAATTGCTACCGAGCAGCGGTAAATTCTGGCAGGTACTGTAGCTCACAGATGCGACAAAATCGGCGCAACAATGAAACTACGCTGTGGACTACATCGCTTCAACGCGGAGAATAACTTTAGATTTTCATATTTCCACCCCACGTAATTTTACAAACAGTTTCAAAAATCTCTATTTTCGCGGGACAATGAATCAACCCAAAAATGTATCAGCCAATATCGAAATAATTGAAAATGTAACAGATCCATACTGAATCGTTACGAGGTGAATTAATCCTGACCATTGCCTAATGGCAACATTTTATCGAATACCCTTAATCCTGGCCACAGTCTAATGGCCAACATTTAATAAACAGTTCAATAATCCTGGCCACAGTCCAACGGCCAACATTTAGTCAAGTACCCCCTTAATCCTGGCCACAGTCTAATGGCCAACATTTAGTCAAGTACCCCGTTAATCCTGGCCACAGTATAATGGCCAACCTTTACAAATACCCCATTAATCCTGGACATAGTGTAATGGTGAGCATTTACGGATTTAGTTACGAATGTCTCCCAACTTAGAATACCCAACGGAGATAACCCAATTGGGTACGAAACCAACCGTTGCATCGAAGTATATACGTACGTATATGGAATTAGAACCAATGTATGACCTCTTTGCGCAAGTGAATACGTAAGCCAAACTTCCCCCGTACATACGAACAGACCGCAAGACCATGTTGTCACTTTATTTATAGACCGTATACGAGCCACAAATCGCGAACCGTTACGCTCGTTAACATCGCTAGGAATAAGGATTTTCGTCATATTTCGGCCTGCACCGCCGACAGTTTTTGTGATCAGAATGGGTATCGTTATTAAATTTCAGGAATGGATAATCGTCGAAGTACCGCTATCGTACCATAAAGGCACCCATTGGTATACGTAATCTGTGTATTATTACCGCTATTATAACCATATTGTTATTGGCCATAAAGACGTCATTGGCGTACTTGAAGTATGGATATATATTAACGTTACCATCGTTTTGTTGTACAATTTTGATGGCCATAGATGCACACATAATGCATTTGATTCGTTTAACCATGATCGTACCATATCTGTGTACCACTGGAATTGCTGTTGATGCTCATATGTATTTTTAGGTATACGTACAGGATTTGGCACCCTGATTTGAATAGTACTTGTTAACCATTTAAGTATACTTGTTGTACCATATTCATACCATACTTTCGTATTGTTTAAGGCCATAAAAGCCATATATTTTGTTATGATTCTATATCATTTTTGCGATTACCATGATGTATTGTACCCCAGATTGCGGACGTATAATCTTAACTATTTATCCATAATGCATGAGTAAACTTAACCTGCGTCGCCTACCATCCTATTTTGAAATTAGCGATTGTCAAATGCTTGTTCGGTGTACGGGCAATCCGTAAAATCTTTTGCGAGCAGAAATAATGCTTTTGGGCAATCGTTTCAAAAGGTTAACGAACAAGAAATCGCCCGTTCATTGATTACTTCAAAAATGTTAGCGAAAATCTTACTGGCCGTTTGGAGTTTAAAGTTCTGAATTTGTCATTTTGTTAGTGTGGTTCGCGAACAAGATATTGCAATACATATAGACATATACATCATCGCCGACGTTGCATCTACTATAACTAAAGTGGTTTGGAAAAGGCTATTTTGACTGAACTGTGATACCAGTATATAAACATGGAACATTCATATATTATGTTCGCGAACTTACTCATTTTTATATGTAGGCAGCAATATGAAAAATGAGCGTTCGGATATAATGTTCGCGAACATCTTTCATTTCATGTGTGAACATACGAAGGATAGAAACTAAACATATAAAACAGTTTATGTATAAGAAATCTAAAATATATTGTTCGCGAACCGTCACCCTTTGGGTAAACTGAAGTATCTTGAGCAAACCCGGCTTCTTGTTAAATCAGTCCAGCATATATATATTAAACCTAATATTGCAAATAAATCATGGAACCAGGTATATTTCTGGGGAGACGCATATTTCCGACGTTTACGCCCATGAGTTAAAGCACAAGACTGATGGCAACAATCGGATACAGCAAGCAATCACTTGCAAAAGTTTCGGTGACCGTAATCTATAATCCGCCCGGATACTAAAGATTGTTTTCTATCGGTGAATTTTGCCAAAAATTTATAAAATTAGTGTAATATTAATTGAAATTTCCGACGGCTTATAACTCTGATGTATTACACAGGAAACCGTAACTATCCAAGCAGTCTTGAGATTTTCGTACAAGGGTAGGTTCGGCATTATATTTCTGATCAAAAAATTTATTTAGGCTTGCAAGGGCGGATCTAGGAGGGGATCAGTGGGTCGCATCCCCCACCAAAACATACACGTCCTAAAGGTGAATCAGCTAAGGAGATGATCTTGGTGGGTGTAAACCAGGAGAGTAATCAAAAAATTCTCCAATGTTTCTTCATAATGGTTACTCACTTGTACGTAAAATTCAAATTTTTTTCGCGCGTCCTCCGCGCGCCTCAGGAGCAAGTTGCGGTGCTTCGGGAGAAGGGGCGCGGCGGCCCGGGGGTAGACGGTAGGTGCGAAATTTCGGAGGGGAGTGCGACGCCGTGGCAATGGGAGGGAAGCAGCGGTGCGGCACCTTCGGATCCTCCATTGTGAATTCCCGGATCCGCCACTTTTGGCTTAGCTCAGATGACCTGTATCCACTTTTACTATTAACATAATAATATATGTGATGCAACGTACCATCCATTTGTGTAACGGCTCACGAATTCTAAAACGTGAGACATATACCTCATACCTACCGTCTGAGTCATCAAGCGCTACCAGTAAACTTCCGAAATATTAATATACTAAGTTAGTGCATTGTGTGAACTTTTTGTTGGAAGTTTTTTATTTGTTTTTATTTCTGCTACACAAAAGTCTCTATGATTTATATTCAGACCCGATGTAACAGACTAGAACATATTTGTCTTTGCTGTCTGCGAACATTCCTGATACAGCTTTAAAACATTTTTTCCTCATTAAAACATTTTTGCTCATTTTTGGGAGACCTCGTTATGTTTTGTTTGAATATTCCGTGTTAGTGAGGCTCTCACATAGTGTCAGAGAGCCCCCTCCCCAAACTGAGTCAGCTAAGCTACCAAACCGTGCCAGTGAAGCCCCCGAAACCGTGTCAGTGAAGCTTCCAAATGTGTCAGTGAGATGCCTCCCAAACCGTGTCAGTGACGCCCTTGCAACTTGCTAGTGAGGCCTCTAAAATATGTCAGCGAGGCATCCCAAACCGTCTCAGTGAGTTTTGGCATAGTATAATTTCGCAATCATTCTTGCATGAAGTGAGCTCCCCCTCGAGTCGGAAGCCCCCCGAATGGGGGTTGTAGGTTCTTTGCCGCGGCACTAGAGATAACATTGTATTGGTTTCTTAAAGGTAGTGCAATTTCACATGGAACGCCCCTTGGACACAACGTGCTCCGCGATATCGTGTATAGATGTTTAGGATTTACCTTTCTCGCGTATCCGGATTGTTATACTAGGATTGTAGTTATTTGCCTTTTCTAGCTCAATTATAATACAAAAGCATTCTTCAAACGTCTATGTGATTTGCATAAACATCTTAAAATGGTCAATGCATTCTTTAAACTTTTGAATCTGCTTTGATAAAAAGTATTCGAAGCGAACACAATTGATTGACAAGTTCGCGAACACATTTTAGCTATGACACACGTTCGCGAACATTAAACACATAGTTAATATGCTTTTGAATATTCGCACAGTGTTACGACTATATGCGTGTTCGCGAACAGCTTGATCCCAACAGTACTTTATGTTCGCGAACATTTTTTGCATAAGAAAACTCGGTCTGTTCGCACACAGAATTTATAGGATTGTATACAACATAGAACTGTTCGCGAACCAATCAGATTATTAAGAATATCAAGAATTGTGTTAGCATAACAAATAATTGTAAAATACAAGTAGCCTAATTTAGCGTTTCGGAACGCAGTGATGGTGAAAGTGTAAAAAGGTGCATTGTGTTAGCTAATGTAACTTAAACGTTTTTGTAGTTAGATACGAAACGTTCACAGAACGGAAAAGTTTGGAAATAGCGTTAGGCTATTGTAACTATTAGTTTGTTCTCTAACAACAGTTTGTACATGATGTCAAAAGAGGATGGTAGGCGGCGCAGCTTAAGTTTACTCATGCATAATTGTCGTACCATATTCATGTCATTCTGTTGTGTTGTTCACGGCCATATAGGTCTATATTTGGATGTAACCTTCTTTGATGTTTTCAGGATTATGGTTATGTTTCATTGTACCCTTGTAGTTTATAAGTTTGGAGGTACAAATAGTCGAGGATAACTTGTTTCGTTTAGGATGATTTTCACGGAAAAGTTAGGGATCTTTACGCATTAGACTAGTATTTTTATAGGTAGAGAACGTGAGTATGGCGAGCCCTTGCCATAGTCGACTCGTGGAAATACAGGACCGTACGACTCCCAGCCGAACCCGATATATGTGTATAGGAATAGCCCTACCCCGCATGGTAGGACTGCGAAACTTATTGCAAATTTTCATTGGAAAGAGTGGTCGTGACGGATACCCGTCACGAATAAGGACCACAAAAATTTGGCTGTCCGTCCTATAGCGAACAGCAAATAAGCAAAATTTCCTGAAAATATTAATATGAAAAGTGAAATATCACTTTACCAGTGTTCAATTTCGAAAAGTACACTGGTAAACTGCAGTGATAAATAAACTATCAGTTACCAGCGTTCATTTTCGCTGGCAAAGATAACTGATAAAAGTATAAGAAAATTATGAAAATTTGGAATCAAAAGTATCGGCTCCAGCCCATAACTCCGGAACCGTCGAGAAATCGTCAATTCAGCCCTTATCATTATTAATAGACAATTTTACGGTCTATTTAATTGGACCGGTTCCGTGGAAATCCGATCAGGATCCACGGACTTATAGGAAAATAATTGCGTAAACAGGACCGACAGATCGATTTAATTAAATAGCTTAGTAAATATTCGACAGAGGTATGTGTACAGGACATCATTAGATTCTTTGGAATCCACGCTTTCTTTTGAGCCTGGACCGATCCTGCTACGACCACTTTTAGGTACCCCTCCCCGTGAAAATTGCGGAAATAATGCGCCGACCGGCGTGTAACCCCTCGTTGGATATATATCTAACACCCCACAAAATTGTACCCCGAACCCGTTGGAGCTGCGTAAAACACTCTACGTCTTTGCAAAATTTAGGCATGATAGGCTCGCCCGAGAGCCCACCTTGCCCTTTTGTCGTCCAAAAATGAACCTGTTACATATAGAACTGCTCGGACGGACACACTGAGTCCGAATCCGAGCCTCCTTTGGCACTTCGGCCACCGCTGAGGGAATAGCGCCCTCTTTTTATCTTCGGTCTTTTTCCTTGGACGCTAGTCCAGAATGTATAAGCATAGATGTCCATAGGTGAATCTATAAAACAAGTGCATATAGGCTTGCCGAGTAAATAAATACTATAATATTAATTTCCTATTGACGATGGCTCTAAGTAGCAATACGGGATGTATCAGTAGCTTGTCATCAATACCGCAGTAGTTTTAGCTACTAAGTAAACACTGTTTAACCCTCTCATGCCCGTAAGGTCCAAATGGACCAAACGCACATTGCGACTCGTTGTGTTAACTGAGTTTGTCGTATATCGTACGTTTGAACGTGCGTTGTTATTCGCTCGCATTGTGAGGTTCCTTAAGGAACCGAGCAACAGCTCTCAGACAGTTCAGTGGTTTGTGTACACAAGTTTCAATCGTACGTTTCGGGTTCGATCCCTGGCGCAGGCTTGAGTTTGTCAAACATTCCACGATACTCAAATTAATTCGGGCATGAAAGGGTTAATTAAAAATTAACCAATCGCATAACTAACCCTCTCATGCCCGTAAGGTCCAAATGGACCAAACGCACATTGCGACTCGTTGTGTTAACTGAGTTTGTCGTATATCGTACGTTTGAACGTGCGTTGTTATTCGCTCGCATTGTGAGGTTCCTTAAGGAACCGAGCAACAGCTCTCAGACAGTTCAGTGGTTTGTGTACACAAGTTTCAATCGTACGTTTCGGGTTCGATCCCTGGCGCAGGCTTGAGTTTGTCAAACATTCCACGATACTCAAATTAATTCGGGCATGAAAGGGTTAATCCGAAGCCTCGCAAATTGATATTAAGTTAATATACGCTTTATATAAAGCTTGGCGTACTTAAATTTCTTATCAGTGGTTTTGAAAGTTTAGCAGCGACCACCGTCAACCGTTTGGCTTCGCGAGCTTGCAATGAAGCTGATATAAATTTATAATTTAATATAAAGTTTGCAGTTTGATGCACGTTATAAGTTTGCAAAGTCAGCAATGCCGTTGTTGGACAACTTTGATTTTAGCTCGTATATTTGAAGTTTTCTGAACATCGGAATTGCCCGGACGCAGTGTGTATAGCTTAATACGAAGTTTATATTAACTTTATTTTGATAGTCGTAGCATCCACTTCTTTGAGCAAATATTATTGCCGTATCGAGTTAATATTAAGCTGAAGCCTATTATTAAAAGCCCACTCGCGCTTGGGTAAACACTGGTCTAACGTAAATTGAGTGGCAAGTACATAAATTTTATTTGGCGATTTTGAAAATTCGAAGTTAATACGAAGTTTCTAGAAACCATCTGTTAGATTTATTAAGTTAGTAGTCGTAAATCAATTTTATTATATGGAAGTTGGACAGTAAATTGGTCCAAAATTGATCGGAATTTACGGTGATTAGAATATTTGCCGAAGAACTCAGAAATTGGGGTCAAGTTGTCCCAAAAGTGCTGACCAAGCATTTCTAACGACCCCATAAATCAAAATTTAAAATTGGCAGTATCTAAGCAGAGCTGCACGAGCTCTGCAGCGTTCAGTCAGCCAAAAAAAGACTTCGGCAGCGCAGAGTTCGGTCGTTTTGCAGATCGGCTCTGTCGCTTATTGATTTTTCGGTTTTCTCGGCTTTTTCCTTACTTCGATCTGACAAATGGATGGACGAACGATGGACGTCGAGTGATTGGATCCAAGACTGTAAGTGTGAACATGGATGCTTAGTGTAAACACTGAATACTACGGATGTAGGATAGGGTTAGCCTTGAGTGTAGTTAAGGTAGGACGAAGAAGTTTGCTTTGATTAGCCTTAAGCGTAAGCCCCATGGACTCCCTGTCCATACTTATGTACCTGATAGCCCTGCCCGTCCTAGTCCCACAGACAAGTGGCCATAACTAGCCACTCACACAACTTAGTTAGACGGTCGAAGTAATACTGAACCTCCCTCGGTCGATGAGCTAAGGTACAGATAAACGCGACACTCGCGTAGAGATCTATTTTTACATGATTCCCTGAGTCGTGTTAGGATATAAAATGTAATCTTTGAGCCGACCGAGGTTAAACAAAATGAATTTTTGGTTGAATATTAGCAATAGAACTCCGATGCATCCTTGGTCATATTATTCTCGTCAAGTACTAATCAACGGTTTTACTCACAATTTCAACCAAGTTACGATTTATTTGAACATGAATCCGCCTGCATATTTCGGTACTTTGATGGTTGGAAACTCAGGCAGAATTGTTTACTGGAGGATCACTATAAGATATATCTGTCCTGGAACTTTGTTAAAATTTTATTAGGATGCCAATAAGGTTCTAGATACCTAAATTGAGTCGCGAATTTTATCAACACGCAATTAGGTATACCGACTCGACGCCCTATGAGCGACTCTGCTCATTTTGAGTGAAATTCTAACATCTCAAAAGTTACTCCATGGATTTGCCTAAAATTTTACCCGGATCTCGACAAGGATCCAAGCTATCGATGTAGCGAATAAAACTTTCAAATATCGCGTCGGAAATCCAAACCCGACGACCCTGAAGGGGTTTGTCCCCACCAAAATAGGAGAATTGAAATATTTTGAGATTCCCTCCACGAATTTTGTCAAAACTTTCGCTGTATCTTCGTAGAGATGTCCGTCAACGGATAAGATCTTAAAACTCAACAATATCCGAATCATAAATCCGACGGCCCGACAGGGATCTACCCCTACCTAAAATGTCGATTGTTGATAACTAAAAATTCCATCCAGGAATTTTGAGGATTTTTATCGTACAAATAGAGGCCTATTAGGCCTTACATTTGAGCCATTAAACCCCGCAAAGCCGTGGCTCGTTCAAGATTTACAAGAACTCCAAACCCGATCAGCGCAACCATCGCTCCGGATTTAGTTAAAATTTCTTAAATCGCACTTCTTCCGTAACATTTCTGTATTTGAAAGTTATCGATATCGCCAGCCGCGATATCGAGTCTATCTGGTCTCGGCCCGACGGATCAATTTTCGGGAGGACCGCTGACCCGGTCCTAATAAGTCGATAAATAAGGTCGAACCCAGCCCCTGTGCAAAATTTCACAAAAAAGCTGGTAAATTAGAGAGATATTGAAAATTATAGGTTTTCCTCAGCCCCTATAGAGTTAGACTTAAACCCTCGGTTGAAAACTAGGAAACTGAGCCATCTAAGGATACAAACCGAGCGAAATTCAGTTAATAAAATTGTTACGATTGTCCTGACAACCGGTGCCGCCATTTACTGACTCGTTTCGTCAAGTACGAACCGCTAGCAACACAACCTAAATGCTAGTACCAAATAGAGCTCTTTTCGAGAGCCGTGTTCAAATCAAAATAGCGTTAGCCTTAGCACTTTTAGGATAGTGCCGATGACCTACGATGCATCGCCACACATAGATCTAGTTTTAGTCAAATTTGTAGGTACCTGAATTCAATTCTAACCCTCGCATCTAGACCCTAATTTGCACTTCCGAGTTTAGATTTTAGGGATTCTTTTCTTTACAACTCGTGGTATCGCAGTACTTTTTGGCAAGAATATAGAGTATTGTTCCTCTGAGCCAAGCGCGAACGAAGGTCCTAAATGAACCCCGATTCACACCTAAAATTGATGATATATCGCTTTTCCCTGGATCCGGCTCGCTCCAGCGTCTTCTAAAAACATGTAAATTTGGTAGTTAAAGTGAAATATTAAAATTAATAGTGTTGATAAAGTACAGTTAATGTACACACCACATATTAAATTTGAATCAGCTGTGAGAGTTCTATGAAAAAGGCGATGATTCCACAACTTACCCCGTTTGCGCCCTGTTCATTCTCCTAACAGTGCATGATACTAGTGACATTGTACCTATTGTATTCGCCCGTACAGTATGTTCTTGTCCATATGCGATTTTGACTCATCAATAAATGCTAAATCAAACCCAAGTAGTCCATGCGTTTTGTTGACCCTAGTAGCGATAGACATTAGAAGGGGTTTGAAATCCGTCACCCCTATCGACGACCCACGTTCAAGTTTGACACGCGCGTTGAAGAAGCAAACCTTAGCGTGACTCGCCGATTTCAATTCAGTTGTATTAATGTGTGAGTACGACTCGTGCGACCAATAAGGAAAACTTGCCGCAGAATTAAAACTTTCGCTGAACACCAGGAATAGGAAATCACACGCGAATCCGACGGTAAACGCCTAGGGATTAGTCGGACCCTAGTGGGGGCCATTGGTTAAATAAATTAACCGTTCGAGAAAGTAGGAAAATCAATCAAATCCGAATACCTTTCGAATACACTTCCAGTTAAGCGCTGATAGGGAATAGTGGTATGGTCTGTTTGGCCTGAGAGCAGGTGACGGAGCCAACCTCCTTAGGGACCTCAAAGGTAGTACCTCTTAGGCTACGTGCGCAATCCGTCCGGCAGGATTAGAACACATTCTGTGAGACGTCCATGCGGCTTGCTAAGCTCCGTAATTTCTCGGGTCTGACCCGAATCAAAAAGGAAAAATACAAATTTGAACCCATTAGGTCCGCCCTTGAGGTTACGATAGCCGCGGTCGTATGGGCATTACGTTTGTGGAAGTGCGTAATGCAGCAGCGTCACGTCGCTTACAATCCAAGCTCACGGGACTTTCTAGTTTGTCTAACCACTAAAAAATCATAAAGATTGCTGCAATGGTTGTTGTTTAGCTTACTCAAAGGCTACGCAGCACCGAAGGAACCATCAATGATTGCTATTATAACAGTTGCCATTTCACTTATGTCCCTAAAAGTTG
>JASANE010023322.1:0-46031 GCA_030248225.1 Trileptium ribeirensis
GTTCAGTTACGTATTGCTAAAGCGTGCCTGATTATCAAACGCGAGCCTTATCGTCCCTTTTCATATCGGATAAGCACCATTCTTTCATGAATTTAGAAGCTGATGTTAACCAGTGAGATGCTAACCAGGGTAATTCTGACATAGCTAATGGTTGCCTTTCTTAAAGAAATGTAACACAATAATTGCTTGAAATTTTGTTTGACGACAAGACAGTGTAAGAGCTCTTAGAGCCACCAATTATGTACAACTCTGGCCTATTGCTATCTTCACCTGGGGATTTGTGCTTTTTAGGCTCCGTATTGTGGCCACAATACCATAAAGCTTGACGCAGCACCATGGTGGTGAACTGCGGTCTCACTCATCCAACCTAATTCGTTACTACACATCAGATTAGCTGGATGTGTAGCGTTTAATAGCGTATCAAAGTGCTTTTTCCTACGAATCAAATGATGGTGATTCTCCGAATAATCGCATAGCTATAAGACTCTCTCATCAGCGCCATTTTATACGTAATAGTATGCGTGAGTCTTCCTTAGGTGCATACAACATGGTTGTTATTTTCGTCAAAATCACAAACTGAATCATGCAAAAATCCGTGTTCACATTTCTGTCCTTGATATTCACAGTTTAGTGAACTAGAAAGGACTCTGTGAAGTACGAACACAATTTATGCATACACATTTGTCCATTTCGCACGTTTGTCATCAAATCCTCAAATGACATGCTGAATCAAACATCTATGTTTATGAACCATGAACCATGAACCATTCATGCATTATAGCATAAGAAAAACGGCAACGCGAACGTCTGTACACGACCAGCGAATTGCGTTGCTACATAGTAGCCATCAACCGCAGCTATATGTTGCAGTACTGGAAATCATGTTCGCGTACAAAATAAAATCGTGATTTGTACGCCTTCATTGTTTTTATGATCGTCAACTAACTGAACAAAAAACAACCCCAGTGCGCGTATCTAATGCGGCCTCAAGCATTATACGTCCCTCCATAATATATGCATGCTATAACTATTTATGCACTAATAATACATGGTTCAAACCTGATTTAACACAGTTTACCATAGCATGTATACAATTATATATTAATGTGGTGGAAAACAAAATTAAAAAAACTCAAGTACAATATTCTTAGCATGAAAATTATAAATCGTAATAATACACAATTTAACAAGTAAAATTGGTGTCTCTATTCTGTTCACCAATTATAAACGATCACAGGAAATCGAATAACAATACTAAATGTGAGACGTTGCTGTGGTAAAAGTCACCTCCATGACAGAATAATTTCTCACCGAACGAGAAAGTTTTTTTCGATTATAATGAGACCGGACTAAATTCCATTCGTAAAATTTTATTCGTCCAATTTTTAAAAAGAAATGAAAATTGCGTACATACTTATAAATAAATATATCTTTTATATTTATATATATAAAGGAGACTGTCGTTGGTCAGTCAGCCGGTTGTTCATTCAGTAAAAAAATCAATAAACAGAGATTTCTATTGTTAAAATAGATGTATAGTAATACGCATAGTATACAAATATGCATAGTATACAATAATTCGCAGCGTGGCTTCGTACTCTATTTTTTGTAAGTTTGTTTTTTGACACAGATTTCAGAGAAAGTTCTACTTTCTAAAGTGAGATGGAGCACTTCTCGGTCATATGTATAGTAAAATATGGATAAATTAAATTTGAATAGAATACACAGAAATATTCATCCAGAGCAGTTGGAAGTGTAGGTTTGCTGTAAAAAGGTTTAAATATTTATATATCTGCTATACATTAGCTTTACATTTATAAATGCTGGACCTGTCTTGTAGCTAAATAAATCTACTATTACCCATTAAGTTATTTTAAAAGAATGCGTGCCAAAATTATACAATTCCACAACAAAGCTTTATAAAAAAATAAATTAACACAAAGCAAAAATTTATGAGCCATCGACGCTATGATTATAAAACAAATAATTTTCACTTCAATCAAAGCATTGCTTGCGTCATTACAACATTTACTACAAAGCATATTCGATTAAACGTTGGTACTGCATTTAAAGTAGCATTGTCAGTCATTCTGACAGCATGAAATCTTTTTCTGACCCTGTGAAATACATCATATTGTCATCATGAACATTAATAATGGTAAACGCATAATACCTAACCACGATTATTATAATTATATACAGTACAATATGGACTAGGTTAGGTGCTGAACGGGGAAAGGGAAGTGGATGGCGCGTACCCTTGGGGCGATAAATAATACACATAAATGAAGGATTCTCCTAAGTAATACAGAAAACACCTTTTACCGAACAGCGAGCTAGCATAGCCTCTTAAGGGTGCGAAAGCCATTTATAGATAATAGTACGCACGGTAATTATAATTGTCTGTGACAAACTTACAAACTGTTATTTCTTTTGTTACATTTTTGCTCAGGCATTACTAAATTTGATCAAAAACTAAAAACTCAACATATTACTGAATTGAACTATGTACTGTCTTAATGTCGTTGCTGTTGAAGATGGAAGCACACAGTGCCGATAATATTTTTAAACTGTTCTCTCGTTTAGTACAAAACAGAATTTTGTGTTGCAAAATCGATATAAATTACAGCTCACTTTGTTGATAGATACAAGCTTTGTGATAATGAAATGGACAGAATATTTTCGCGATATTCTTAATTATAATTTTATTCTCAATTAATAAGTTATAGTATAGAGATTTCGATGGCTCGTGTGGACTAATAAAACTTGAGAACAATTGTTTTCAATGAATGGCGGCTAAAACGGTAATGTGTAATAAAACAAAGTTGATTTTAATGTGTAAAGTTTCTGACATATACATAAAAATACTATTGGCGTCAACACGCCGCTGATAATGCGCGCAGGACTGAGATTGTTAAATTTTTACATCACGAACGCTTTATTCTATAACTGTAATGCTCTTGGTTTTCTGTTCGAGCGTAACTTTGTCTACTAGGCAGAATAGGATTCCAGGTTTATTAACAAAGCTTCCGTGTTTTTGCAGGAAATCGACTCGAGCTAATAAAATATCCAAGTTAAAACTGAAGCGCTGATAAAACTTGTATTCCAAAAATGAAAATTATTGGGTCTTTATTGTACCTGCATAATTACCGGATGCGTGCAAGGATTAGAACACATACATTTTCCTATAGCTCCATAATTACTGTGCATACGTCGAACAGCCAGAAAATTACTGGGTGAATCCAATTTAGCGACACCCACAAATTTTCAAATTTGTGGATTGAGTTTTATAATTGAAAGTTCTGTTTTAAACTGGATAATCTAGAAGGTTTATTTCCGCCAGAACATTGTTCTTGATAATATTTTGATAATGTGACAGAAACACCTACAATAAAAAAGTTTATGAGCCAAACACATACTGGTAAGTGTAGAGTCAGCGTACGTAGGATTGCATTAGACGTTAAAACAATACAATCCAAAACAAATGTATTTGGTTTTAGTCGTCTCGAATTCAACGGGCAAGTTAACAAATCATGTTCGTAGATACCGCAGTGGACAAAATACTATGAATATAAAAAGAAAACAAACAAAAACGATAAGTATAAAATCTATGGTCAATTTTGAAACAAAGAACCTGGGCATTTATGATAAAACCGCTTTCCATATTTTTCCAAAACTTGCAATCAACAGACGTGGCGCTACAAGACGCACGTTTACTAAGTTACTAAACTATGAATATAAAATGAAAACAAACAAAAACGATAAGTATAAAATCTATGGTCAATTTTGAAACAAAGAACCTGGGCATTTATGATAAAACCGCTTTCCATATTTTTCCAAAACTTGCAATCAACAGACGTGGCGCTACAAGACGCACGTTTACTAAGTTACTAAACTATGAATATAAAATGAAAACAAACAAAAACGATAAGTATAAAATCTATGGTCAATTTTGAAACAAAGAACCTGGGCATTTATGATAAAACCGCTTTCCATATTTTTCCAAAACTTGCAATCAACAGACGTGGCGCTACAAGACGCACGTTTACTAAGTTACTAAACTATGAATATGAAAAGAAGTCAAACAAAGACGATAAGTATAAAACCTATGGTCAATATTGAAACAAAGAATCTGGGCATTTATGATAAAACCGGTTTCCATATTTTTCCAAAAGTTGTAATAAACAGACGTGGCACTACAAGACACACGTTTACTAAGCTACTAAACTATGAATATAAAAAGAAGCCAAACAAAGACGATAAGTATAAAATCTATGGTCAATTTTGAAACAAAGAACCTAGGCATTTATGATAAAACCGCTTTCCATATTTTTCCAAAAGTTGCAATCAACAGACGTGGCGCTACAAGACGCACGTTTACTAAGTTGCTAAACTATGAATATAAAAAGAAGTCAAACAAAGACGATAAGTATAAAATCTATGGTCAATATTGAAACAAAGAATCTGGGCATTTATGATAAAACCGGTTTCCATATTTTTCCAAACATTGTAATCAACAGACGTGGCACTACAAGACACACGTTTACTAAGCTACTAAACTATGAATATAAAAAGAAGCTGAACAAAGACGATAAGTATAAAATCTCTGGTCAATATTGAAACAAAGAATCTGGGCATTTATGATAAAACCGGTTTCCATATTTTTCCAAAAGTTGTAATCAACAGACGTGGCACTACAAAACATACGTTTACTAAGCTACTAAACTATGAATATAAAAAGAAGCTAAACAAAGACGATAAGTATACAATCTATGGTCAATTTTGAAACAAAGAACGTGGGCATTTATGATAAAACCGGTTTCTATATTTTTCCAAAAGTTGCAATCAACAGACGTGGCGCTACAAGACGCACGTTTACTAAGCTAGTAAACTATGAATATAAAAAGAAGCTAAACAAAGACGATAAGTATAAAATCTATGGTCAATTTTGAAACAAAGAACGTGGGCATTTATGATAAAACCGGTTTCTATATTTTTCCAAAAGTTGCAATCAACAGACGTGGCGCTACAAGACGCACGTTTACTAAGTTACTAAACTATGAATATAAAAAGAAGTCAAACAAAGACGATAAGTATAAAATCTATGGTCAATTTTGAAACAAAGAACGTGGGCATTTATGATAAAACCGGTTTCCATATTTTTCCAAAAGTTGTAATAAACAGACGTGGCACTACAAGACACACGTTTACTAAGCTACTAAACTATGAATATAAAAAGAAGCCAAACAAAGACGATAAGTATAAAATCTATGGTCAATATTGAAACAAAGAACCTAGGAATTTATGATAAAACCGCTTTCCATATTTTTCCAAAAGTTGCAATCAACAGACGTGGCGCTACAAGACGCACGTTTACTAAGCTACTAAACTATGAATATAAAAAGAAGCTGAACAAAGACGATAAGTATAAAATCTCTGGTCAATATTGAAACAAAGAATCTGGGCATTTATGATAAAACCGGTTTCCATATTTTTCCAAACATTGTAATCAACAGACGTGGCACTACAAGACACACGTTTACTAAGCTACTAAACTATGAATATAAAAAGAAGCTGAACAAAGACGATAAGTATAAAATCTCTGGTCAATATTGAAACAAAGAACGTGGGCATTTATGATAAAACCGGTTTCTATATTTTTCCAAAAGTTGCAATCAACAGACGTGGCGCTACAAGACACACGTTTACTAAGCTGTGCAGCTAAATGAAAACACAAATGCTTTAATGAAGGATTTGTCCGATATTTGGGTTTATAACAATATTTCGGACTCTCCTAAATAGTTGAAGTCTGCCGAGTTGAAATAATTCGCAATTGTGATGGTTACAAAAACACACTGTTCTTTATTTTATCAAGTGACAGTGTTAGCAATGTACGCTTCACTGTTCACTGCATGTTTTGAACGAAACAACTGAACATAAGACAAAACATTAAAAAAATCATAAATTTGGCCGATTTGAGGAAAGTTCAACCCATAAATTGACTGAATAACATAAATATTTAAACTAATTCATGAAATTCTACAAATGAATACCATCATAAATACCACCAAAGCTATATATACCATACTCATATATATCCACATGAAACTATGTCGAATATATAAGAAGCTTTATTGTGTTACAACATTCAGAGTTCGTTGGTCGACTAAATGTCGAACATACATATTACGTATTACCTCGAAATAGAAAATATTCGAAAGATTTTTATGCAAAAAATTATTATTTATTTTTCTCAAAAGTGTTTTCAATTTGTATATATAAATATAAACGTCGATTTGTATGTGGATAAGCTTTTATGAAACAGCGGCAAAATCATACGATTAGAGAGATGCTGCAGCGGACAATTGTTAACTTTTGTATGACACTTTTGAAGCTGGGTTTGAGGACAATATATAATTATAGCAAACACACAATGCGTTGAAACTCGAAAGCGAGAAAATATCCAAAGTATATAACACTTATTGTAAAAATGACAATAAGAACGTTTGTTAATGCTATCGATTTTCACTTTTAACGTAATCTGCCACATCGTAAATGGAAAATCACATGGATTTGCAAGACAATTATAGTCTAGTAATACATGGGTCTAATAATACAAAGTAGTACATGGGAATCGGTATCACGTTACACAAAGAAGTTGCGAAAATAGTGAACTCAAATAGATAAATAAAACATAAACTCAGAAATTAGATGCGTCATGGTGAGGAACAACCATCCTGAGCTGTAAACAGTATCGCATTCGTGGATCTTGAACATCGCGGGTTCAATATGCGCAGAGCCTCTAATAAGAAATATTGCAAATATTATTAATATTCCAATATAATACGTGCCAAACATGGAATCGACATTCATAACGAGCTTATCGTTGCCTCTAAAATGGGGGAGGCTATGGTGTAACTAAAACCCAAGGAACTACAGTTATTGGGAATATATATTTCTGCAAAGCTTTATAACATAAGAGTTGGCTAACCTCAGAAGAGTTTAAACAAATTTATGCTAAATCCAACAGCCTTTCAGTAACGAAGAATAGATCGTCAACTGTTAGTTAAAATAGACCTTAGTTAAAGAGCAATCTTCAATGACTTTTCCTAGGGATACATTGATCAATTTTTCAACGATTTCTTCAGTCTGCAGATTCTCAGCAGAATGCGCTTCATTGTTGAGCAGCGCTAAGCTTCTAGTAGGATGCTGGGCCAAAATATTTCAAAAATAAATGGAAGAAAAACGGTCTCCTGTGCCCCTTGATGCTACGCCACTGATGTAGGGTCAGGTTCTGGCACATGCTGTTTCGCAATATATATTAGTCCATATTTTATCATTAAATATATACAGTACCCTGAAAGTGATGCCATGGTGCATTATACCGAAAATATATATGCGCATATATGTGACATTCCTATTCGTGCTCTTACATTTTTGCTTGGTATTTGACGTGTGATATGGCAACCTGTTTATAGCAGGGCTAAATGCGTAAGCAGTTATTTCAGCATTGTACTTAATCGTAAACCTACCATAGAAATTGCAGAAAATTCATGCAGCGCCGATTTCAGGAATATGCTGGGTTCAATGCGAGTTGGGGAAAGATATCAGACTCAAAGTTGGTAGTTGGTTACCTTATGTTCGCGTGAACAAAATATTTGCAAGTATTGTTGTGTGCCTAAAGATTCACAGCTGTTGAAGATCAGAGACCGCTAATAAATATATACTTTGTATTAAACATATTGTTTGAACGGCAACAAGACGTCAGGATATTCTGCCCCATATTCTGCATTTTGTGAAGCAGCAAATTCGAATCAACCAGTAATTCCAGAAACCATAACATTCAAATCCTTCAAAAGAACGCTGCTGCGATACAAATTCTACAAACTTCCACTTCCAGTTAATCATAATGTATAGTCATCTTAAAACACTTCTGAATACAAAAAAACAGTATTTACATTAGTCTCTGAAATATAATTTCATTAAGAGTTCTTTTATGTCAGCTGCGAGATATCTGTGTTTACATCGATGAAAATAACAAGTAAAACTTTGATATTGTCATTTACTATCGATTTTTCATGGCGGAAAACAGCAACATTTATCGCTTAAATGCAATTCTATTGATCGTTGTGTACAACTTTTTCATATAAATGTCGTTATCCATTCGCAATATTTTCCAACTGCCTTAGAAGCAACATTTTACATTTCCGAAAATTTACATTTTGCCTGAATCTTTGGCGCAAAGAACGCAAAGATGAAGTAGACATTTAGGGCACGATTCCGCACCTGATAGAACTCTCTCGACACCACTATCATCAAGAATTCAAACTCTTTTATTTATTTGAATCATTTCACTGTTTAATTTGTGTAAAATAATGATAAAACTTCGTAGCCAGTACCAACTTAGATGTTGGATGAAGTGTTACAAACTAATAAATAACGCATGTCTCTGCAGTTGAGTTATGTGGGAAGCGCACTGCAAATTTGCACGAGTTACAATTGAACTCTAGGACTCTGAGTTAAAATTAACTCAAACTCATGGAGTTCAAATTTAATTAACTCCAAAACCCTGAGTTTCAAACAAACTCAGGTTGATATTGACGGGTAAGTCGGGGTCCTTGGATAAACATTCTAACTCAGACGTGAATTTGGAATTAGGGTGTTATATGCAAAAAATTTTCCGCTTCTCAGCGAAGGATCGAAAACCATCCATTCTCATCTATGTTGTATAGACGCTAGTGTCTGTATCCCGATTCGTACTTCACTTATGTAACAGCCCGAACTCTACGAAATCGATAAAAACACGGATAATGCAGTGAAAATTATAGAGAATGAAGGGAGTGGACGGCCGGATACCGGTGGAGTGTGACCTCTGTATGAATTTATTACGTAACTGTGCAGTATCGTATTAATTTTGAAATAAAGAATCGTATTTCATTTATATTGTATTTATAAGGTCACGCTCCATCGCCCGAAGGTGCTCGGGGTGATTTTGGCACCAAATACGAAAGACAAGCATACTTGTTAGTGTGTCAAGTCGATCCTCGTGAATTTAACTGCTGGGATATTGTGTGCATAAAACATTTTTATATTATACTTTACTGATTGTGTGGTGCCTATAATACGTATTGTGTACGGTATATAAAGGAAGGGGGAGTCAGAAATTTGTCAGGGGGAGTTCAAAGTTCCGATACTCACGCCGATCATGTTCAAATAAACGAAATTATCGGTCAGAGGCAACTGAAATTTTGAATACAAATTTCCCAAGACATTATTTTAGGGTGCGACACTAAAAGTTTAATTTTTGGTTTTTCTACTAAACTTAAGGGAACGAGGGTGACTGAACCCTCTTAAGGACTCTCCTGGGGTGTCAAATCGCCCCGGCGTGTCAGAAAATTCGAATCCCCTAAATACCTACGGATCCCCAAACGGGCGTTTAAGCCTCCGACTTTCTAAGCCTAAAAGGACACCCAAAATAATCAAAACTCCCCGATTTGTGGAGCCCGGGACACTTATTGGGTCCCACCCTAACCGTTTAGCTGAAAACCGGGCCCCGCCCCTCAGCTTCGCTCAGGATCCCCTAAATACTAATGGGACACGAAATTTTCGGGTCCGGCTTGTCTTAATCGGCCTAAAATGGGCCTCTCGTGGAGATAGAGCTAAAATTTTTATTTCTCCAGCAGCCGGTCTGCCAGGGCGTGATTCTGGTCTTGCTCCCGACCGCCTGCTGCTCTCCGTCCTTGAGATATCGGCAAAAATGTGCCGATATCCCTATGAGCAAACGGCGCCCTGAGCGCCGTTATATTTTTCTCCTAAATTTTCGCCGCACCGACCAGCGGGCAGTTTTGTATTTCTGGCAACTTTCGGCCACTGTGGGTTGTAGCTTGTTGTCGTCGCTAGCGGCGGCTTTGTCTGCGATGGCTACACAGGCCGATCGACGTATGGGTCTGGCCTTATTGATATGTACAGTGCAGAACATTGTTTGTTGTATTATAAGACATCGATTCTTTGCGTATATGTTCTGCTTTGCTTTAAGCTGCCCTGCTCTATACGTTGGAACTGTAGTTTAAATCTTGCTAAATTTATCATTTAGTTTTGGCGGGTCCTAACACCCTGAAAATAGGGGGCGTAACAGTCTGTATAAAAGAAAACTGTAACTTTTACAAATGGGACCAGTCGAGTTGTCGGGCTTAGAAATTGGTTGGGTTTTTGGCGGTTGTCGCCGGCTTTTAATTTTGATTTCTTTTCATTTTTCTTTGCCCGGGTGGGATCTTCGACATGCAGACGTGTGGAAGAGACCCGCCCGAGGCTTTTCACGAGTTTTGAATCTTTTTGCTTAAGTCTAGGACCCGTCCTTGCTGAGGTGTCTGTCGGATGCCCCTAGCTCCCGCAAGCGCCGCACCCGCGCTGCAGAGATTAAAGTGAATTTTGGGGCGAAGTTATAATCAAAAAGGGGACACCTCCCTGCTCGACTGGTTCCCCACCCCTTGGGTGCTTTTATTGTTAGTGCCCAGGAGGTGAATCAGGTGAAGTACATTTGGCGCGTGTTAAGATGTATGAAGGAAGTCGCATCATTAGAAGTTGGTACTTGTCTTTAAGAGCAGTTCACGTAGTATGTATATTTATTATTATTCGAATTACCTTGACTTTAATTTGTGTTTGAACGGAAAAGTTCTTATAAATTATTAAATCTAAATTTAGGGTTAGGAGCTTGTTGGTTGTAACGCCTAGGATCCAAACGTTTCAAGGGCGCCACCGTTCAAAATTTTGACTGAGGGAATTTGAAGGTTACAAATTTTTGAAGTTATACTCGACTCGGGTGGACTCTTCGACAGCGGACGTGTGGAAGAGGCCTGCCCGAGGCATCTCACAGAGTTCTCAAATTTTCTCGCTTAGGCATAGAAATAGGGGCAGCCCTCGCGCGTGTTGAGGTGTCCGTTCGATACCTCACGCTCCCGTAAGTGCTGTGCCCGCGCTTCCACTATCTAACAGGACAAGTTGGGAAAACTTATGGTTAGGAGTAGTAATAGAATTTTATATGATCAGTATAAGGATAAATCGAAGGTTAAGGTTCTAATAACAAACTTTGCGTCGAGGGTTCCGCGTTTCTAAAAGAGCCCAAAGGGAGCTCATAGGATACAATTTCGTCATACCCATTAGGATTGTCAACTAGTGAACTCGTTACTAATTCTCCAAATTTTGGGCCAAGGGACTTTTAGTGGTTATAAAACTTCATGGTTAGCGATTAATATTTCGGGTCGTTGGTTCCATGCTTCTAAAAGGAGTTCTATTGGAGCTCGGGAGTCGCTTTTTCCGTCACCGAAAATTTGTAAGTTGCCGGCCAATTCACACCACGTTTCAATTTCTACGAGTACATGCGATGCGGGCTCTAGGTGGAACGCGAGATTGGTATTATATACATATTCTAGATGTTGTGCTATATATTTTGATTGTGAGTGTTCCCGATTGGGAAAATTTTTTGACGTGCTAAGAAAATAAAACCGTGATGTGCGTGCGTATACTTATACCAGGACTGTTTACCTCCAGGTTGGGTGATATCTAGGGTTAATAAGATTTTGAGTACTTGCTCTGGGCATTCTTGTGTCCCGAAAATTGAGCACCGATTACCATAGCGAGCTATAATTTACAGAGGAAATTTACATAACAATTTATCCGCTGCCAGCAGCCTTGGAAGGTCTGAAGATCAAAATCACCTCGTGAAACCAGAGAACGGTACAGGTTAGAAACTATCGCAACTGGCGAATTGATCTTCCGGGGTTTTGTTGGAAAACAGTTTATGCTAGTGAACTAGGTAGCTAGACTACTCTGTGTGCGTATTGAAGTTAGTGGAACCACTCTGGTTGATTTGGAGGAAATCAGTTACCGACTAGCGAAATCAAGCAAAGCGAAAACTTCACACTATCAGTCACATATCTAAGGAATAAGTACACGAGGCTTCTAGTGAGCTGAAATTTCGGTGCAACAGCAGACGATTCCGCGGTAAAGCAAACACATATAGAAAAGTATATATCATATCATCCGTACCCACGTCGGACTGGGACCACGGACGCCACACAAACTGAAACAAATAGGAATTGATAACTAAATTCGGAATAAAAAATGTCATTACCAGCGAGCGCGAATAGGACACCAATAGGCAGCGCAGCGGGAACGACCAATATAGGAAGTGGTGCTGCCACTACGGCTGGTAGTACAAATGGGCCAAGTCCCACCGCTTCGGGAGACCCTCTAGTTGCAATTCTGCAGCAGTTGACGCAACGAACAACGACGGCTCCCATCATTCAAGTACGGGACATCCCACCATTTTCAGGAGCTGACGGACAGGACTTTGAAGCCTGGTTGGCTACGTATGACAACCTGACTGACGCAAACGGGTGGATGCTGGACCAGAAATTGATTTGCTTCCCAACTGTTCTGAAGGGGTGAGCCCTCAAAATATACGAAAGCTTTCCCGACTGCCAAAAGCAAACTTATGAGGCCCTTTGTTATAATATGGGCTTCATGTACTCATCATCACAACGTGACGAGGACGCTTTAATAACTCTACGAATGTGAGTGCAGGGAAGGGAGAACGCGAATCAGTTGCCCTGTACGGACTCGATTTGCAAAACCTCGTGGACAAAGCGTTCCCGGAGGTTGAAGGTGAACAACGCGATGCATTATTACAAAAGTTTCTTCGACAAGAAGTGCGACGGGAACTAAAATCTGGCGTAATTGGAAAGACCTACCCGTCTTTTAAGCATATGATGGACAAACTCAAATACAAGGAGGACGCCATTCTAGCATCCCAGAACGAGGTGGTAGGGATACCGGTTCGCAGAAGCAGCCGGCCCAAAATAGTAAACTGCGTGTCGCAAGGAGGTGAGAATACCCAACTGGTAGATCAAATCCGCGAAGCTTTAGATGATAATAAGCGCACCGCAGCCAGCAGCGATGCCACGAGCGCTCGGCTTATTGACCTAATAGAAAAACGCACTGAACAACACCAACTAAACGCGATGATGCAGAATAGTGTGACCCCGGCAGCCGGCGCTAACGCTATTCCAGCAGCACCTATAGGCAACCAGTGCTTTCGATGCGGTTTCATAGGACATTTCGCGCGGGAATGCCCGTACTATCGAACCGACGTGTATGACCCACTTCTAAATGAATACACCCGCTTGGCAACGCGCACAGCCCCAGGCTACATGCAGAATGTACCCGCGCCTATTAACGGTTATCCTAGTGCACCCCCGCAGTATAACAATCGTCCCCGTTATCGAGTAATTGAACACCGAGGAGCAGGCCGATCCTCACGACGTGATGAATGGAATCAACAGAGAGGACCTGTAGGGTACGGGCAGCAAGGATATTACCACCCCGAACCTGCTCCGAATACATACGGAAACTATGGCCGAACTGAATACTACAACCGATCGCGTGGCCGCGATATAAACGGACCTAACAACTGGTATAATAGCTATAATACTGCACCAAACGCACGTTACACAGGCCCATCACAACCATTGTCAGCTGAAGCAGCACCATTCCGCCCGCGTACACCTAGTAACGGCTGGAATAACGCTAATCAGGTAGGGGCAGCCCCTCGAGCGAGGCCTTCGGAGGCGCCCATGAATCAAAATGAACCATCAGATCGCCGCAACGCCGGAGTCATGTCAGTAACTCGAGCAGCTGACCCAGAGCTCGCGCACCGTTTAGACGTTATGCGACACGAAATGTCAACCTTAGAGGAACGCGCAGAAGCTGGTTTGAGTGCCCGATCGGCACAAATTAACGCAATGATCACTAGAGACAGTACAAGATACGCATACGATGACCCGAACTTAGATGCGGAAAACGAAGGCCGGTGCGCATTTGAACCCGAACCAACTCCATATCAATGGAATTTATTGCAAACGAACCGAACACCAGCACGATTATTGCCGCAAGCGACCAGGTCGTGGGGCGACAATGGGGAACCCAACGCAATTGAAAACGAACCAATCAGCACAGTAAAAGTAGGGTGTAATAAGGAACCAGCTAACTACAAAACCGAACGGCGCTCGGTTTCACTGTCTTCGACCCCTGGCGCGCATGGTGTGACTCGTGACCCTGTGAGTAATGGTCGGCCGATCGATTTATATGTATATCCCAAAATGGATTCAGCGCGAAGTGATGGAAACCGAAATACCGAGAGAAGTGAGAGGGGAGGAGGAGTTGAGAAACTGATGGAACCAAAGGAACCAAATGTACCTGATATGCCGAGTTAGAAATATGGGAGATGACCGTTCGGACTTCGGGGGCCGATTAATAGGGCATCCGTGTCTAGCAATGACGCAAACGCTGGCACGTGTAACCCATCTCAGGCGGCTGCATATCAGAGGAAACCTAATGAACTTATGGATGCGGAACCTAAGGAACCAATGGAGGATGAACCTAATGGATGGAACCTAGAGAGACGCCATTCGGACTTCGGGGGCCGATTAATAGGGGTCGCGTGTCAGGCGATGGCTCTAATGCCGGCACGGCACAACCTGGTGAACTCACGAATTTTCACAGGCTTATTCAAAATTGTATGTGCATAGCGGAACCAGAAGAACCTGCGTTGGAATCAGTGAACCTGATGGAACTTAATGGACTTGCGGATACCGAGAACCTAGTGAAACATAACCTAGCGGAACTAAATGGATGGAATGGAGTACCGAGTAACCTAGCGGAAGGGAACCGAGCACCAAAGGAACTAAATGAACTTAACCTAGCGGATGCATCCCATACTAAACTGACTCCCACCAATTTAGAGCGGCCGTGTGAGGCCCATGTAGCGTTTCAACCGACCGGGGAAGACCGTAAAGAACACTGGTCAGGTGCATTGGAGACCTTCGGGAAACGGGTCAGCCCGATTGTCCTAACTCCGTTCAAAATTCGAGAGCGCATGTGTACCCTAGAATCTTTAGAGGCCGGGGAAAACCGTAGAGGACACTGGCCAGGAGAAGGGAGTGGTCGGGAAGTGAGCCGTCCCGATGGCCCCAGCTCCGTTTAAAATTGTAATTTATATATAGGATCAAACTCGTGTAGAGCCCGATGCCTAAGTGTAGGGGCCGTGGGATCTGACCAGGTCGGAGACTGCGGTCTGAGTCTTTTGTGGCATAGTCAATCTAACCGGCAGGTGAACATGTGTGCGTTTGAATCTGAGTCGGCCGGAACCGATGCCTCCAGCGTGTGTGTAGAACCGGGAAGAGAAGCTGTGCCGCTTGTGAGTGAAAAGGGTTCCGAGCCACATGGAGACAAAACTGAGCCGAGTGCCGAGGACATTTCTGGTGTAGGTGATAGTGATAGTCGAGCAACAATGAGCCTAATCTTGGATGGTGAATGTAAGACATTGGAACCGAAGAAACAAGCAAAACTTAACAGTGAACCAGGGGAACCAATAACTGCTAGCCTAAGCTCGAATATTATGAGTGTGACACCTATGGTACCCGAATTGGACACAAACGCCCGAGCAAGCAACCGGATAGTGGAACAAACCGCAACACAACCTGAGACAATAACCTGTTACCTAAGTAGCGAAGTAGTAGACCAAATTGGATATGGAATGACCGGATTGCCGGTCAACCTGATGGACGTAATTGAACAAACGCTAGCTACGCCTAGATCATTGCGGATTAGACCGATTTGGGAGCCCAATGACGCGAACCCCACCACAGAACTTACTTGCGATCACATAGCAACACCCGAACGGGCCACGCGCCATTTAAACATGCAAGCTAACAAACAACACCGCCTTGACTCAGCACTGAGAACGATATTTTCAAAGGGTCCTTCCGAAGAAAAGGTAGAACCCCTAATTCTACAGGGATTGCAGCACGAGGAACGATTAATACTACTGGGTCCGGAGTCCGAATTCGCACCCACGATTATAACCTTGGGACCTGGGAAGGTGCCCCGCTATTCATTCATACCCCCTAGCCTACGCCCAGGAAGAGAACAGGTACTCGCTAGGGCCTTGTTTTATCGAAGAGTCATAGCTGTGTCGGAGCGGATATGCCATGCCCACCAGTTACTCAGAGCTCGGGCGGCTGGAACGGCCCCACTGAAGCGACGGCGGGACGCTTCCGTTGTGTCCGGGCTGTTAGGGTTCGCATCTCCGTTCTTGCACACTATGGCCGGGATACATGTCAGCAGCAGCATGGTGAGACACCTCGAAGGCTTATTGGAATTAGTTGCCCGGGTGTTAAATCCAATGAGTATTACCGAGGCCATTACTGAAATATACCGTTCTCAGATTCCCTTCCTTCAGACATGCCAGGCGTGCGAGGTACAACACAACACCAATTTTATGCCCACCAGCGGTTGCACTTTTGTCACCTATCATGGCGAGTGGGACTATACGGGGAATTTGTCAGCCGAATATGGCATAGTCCGATGCAATAGAACTGTCACCGTCCAACCAAGCCGTACATATGGGTTGCACACCGCTTCTGAGTTGACTGCCTATAGAGATGTTAACCTGGAATGGTTAGAAACTGTGACCAGCGTGCCCTACCTACTAGACTATCTCATTACTGAATACGGCGAATCCGGTCCCATTGCACCAGTGCTGTCAATCGACCACATCGTATACGCAGTAATGGCAAATGCTCTTTTTAAGCAAGTGGGTAGTGCGCAGAAATGTTATACTTGAGACTATTATGGTTGCGGTAGCCCGCGTAAAATATCTGGCAAACTGATCCAGACGACGACATGAACGCAGGCTCGACTGTCAACCCGGACGGTGACATAACATTCATCGACGAGGAGGAGCTCGAGAGCGAGTTGAGTACAGCGCCCAGTGACATGAGCGAGGACGAGTTTAACATGTCCGCTATTGCGACGCTCGACTCGGACGTCGTGGTTTCCGAACTCGACTCCCTCCCTGACAATGTCAATCTCGAAAACGAACCACATGTTGACGCAACTGAGGATGGCCGAGCAATACTGACCAGGTCGGTACGGTCCTTCTCAAATTTACTAAGCCAACGATATGCAGCAGCTGCAGAATTGTTGAGCCGAGGGGTTAGATTTGTGGGATTAGTACTTTTCCTGCTTATCGTTCAACAAATGAGTCAAACCCAGGCCGTTGCCACGCCATTTTCGGATCAGGTAGCCCGCTTAGGAGCCATGGTTAACCAACAAGTAGGGACGTTAATTGAACCACAGGGTCTGGTGATAACAGCCTCACGATCCACCTTTCTACCGAGCGTTTTGCGACTGTCTCTGGACGGTTTACAACCAAGCAGGCAAGCTACCGGGATGGCCTGGTGTGTCTACACCCCAAGGGGTAAACCATGCCTGGGAAACTGTTGTCTCAACCCGAATTGTACTACCATGCCGGACTTACAACGTAAAATTCAAGAGTTGGAGCTTTAATTAAGGATCACCTATCAAGGCGTGTTAGACACGAGTTATTACATGGCTCTAATGCGCGAATACTGCAAAGCGAACGTTCATTTCTGTGAAGAGCCTAAGGCTCGGAAGAAAAGGTTTCTCGCTGCCCTAGCCGGAGCTGCTGGCGTAGTTACCGGATTCTTAGGAGTAGGGGTAGCGTTTACAAATGCGGTGCACCTAAAGGACCTCAATAAACAGGTGATAGCACTGTCTAAGGAAATGCGAAACACTTAAAGTGTGGCCCAGGGCAACTCACGAGCGATCTTTAAATTGACACGCGCTAATGAGGAACTGTGCTCATTCCTACATCATGAGATGCAGGAAGAGGTTGGCATGATAGAACAAGTTAGGTGCCAGAAACAGCGCTACGTGACAGAGGTACATCGCGAATTGGTGAACCATATGTTTCGCACTAGCCTGCGTTCTTCAGTTGACGCCGTCATGGAAGCCATGATGAGCGGGCAGCTATCACCCAAGGTGGTGGATGCCGCGACGCTAAAGCGTCTATTCGAAAAGGATCCAAGAATAGGGCAGACCATACTAATCCGCGAACCGGCCCTAGCTTACCACTTCGGACAAATTTACCCAGTGCACATTGACCTGGGCACGTTCAAGTTTGCGTTCATCTTAAGGGTACCGCTAGTTACATCGGACGACGTCCGGCCTTATTTCCGGATATACAACGTCGGTTGGAACGTACCAGAGCGTAGTGCGCATATGAGGCTACCTCTGCCGGTATACGCCACGCAAGTTGAACAGGCACGGTATGAGGCGCTGAACTTGCACGCATGCAACACGCGACCTGGCATTGCTTTTTGCGAGGTTCACGCTTTGGCCACAGACCATTCTTCACGCTGTTTGGATTGGATCATCATGGGCGAAGACGCTCCAGATGACACACTCCGCATATGCAGGAATAGCGCATTGGTCGGACCAATGGTCCACCATACCGACGTGTACACCACCGCGCAAGGAGTACTAATCCGAACCGCCGAGCCCAAAGCCGTGGTCTCCAAGCAAAAGCACCTCAGCCATGTTACTCGCGGAGAAACCATTAGGATACCAGAAAATGGAGTGCTATGGCTGTCACACAGCAATTACACCCAACTAGTGGTCGGACCACTAATATTCGCTAGTACATTAGACGCTCAAGAGGTCACCGTTCACATTGGACCTAACATCACCATGCGTGACTTCCCAGATATTAGACCTATCACCTGGAGCTCACTAGAACATGCCAAGGCCACCAACCTACAGGTCCAACAGATAGCTGATGAGCAGTTGAAGAAGGTGATCGACTTTCCGTACATTACGACAACGGGAGTAGCTCCGTACCTTTGGATGCTTGCCGTGCTAGTAGTTATGAGCATAGGGGCTATAATTTACTTCAGGACGAAGGCAGGCTTCTGCCCTAAATGCATAAAGGGACGCATACAGCGGTTTTGGCAGCAGCGACCATATAGTCAGACAGACCCGAAGCGACTTGAATTGAACATCAAGACCGGGAATGAGTATGGCACCCCAGGTGCTCCTAGACCAACAGTCTCAGCCCCAGCCGGTTCCACAAAACACCTGGAATTGCGGACGCTGAGCCCCCGTCGGTCGGCTCGACTAAATAACCCCAATGAGGACGAGGACGTTGTGCTGGTAGAACCTACGGAACTATTCGCCGTATCCGAGCGTGCGCAACGTAGGGGACATCGCACAGTATCTTACCGCCGACAAGTCAATACCGTGCACCACATAGACGCACCGTTGCTCATCAACGCTTTCATCTACCGGACGCCAGTCCTCACATTGATCGACACAGACGCGGACGTCTCTATCGTATCACAACATTTGGTAAGTAAGCTAGGACTTCAGCCCCGCCCAAACAACTCGACACGGATAGTATCGGCTACCAAACAGGAATTAGCATTGGACGGTAGCATAAGTGTACCCTTATCAATTGGACCTATTAAGGTGCAGACGGAATTCTTCGCAACCCAAACCGCTCCGTACCATTGCATTTTAGGGACAAATTTCTTGTCGCAACTGCCAAAATGTGTCAAATTTTCGCGAGCGCTGTTTGGAAATTGGTATAGACGAGGAAGAAGCCAAAATACCCTTCGCAGGCCTAGAGCGTTATGACCCACCCTTAATAGCAGTGTGATGTGCAGAACACTCACCACCATCGAACCGAATACAGAAACGTTTATTGACGCTATCCCTGAAATTGCTGACACAGGTGTAGGGCCCGCTTTATTTGACCCCGCCCCTGACATGACTGACATCGCAATGGCACACGCATTAGTGCTTAGAAGTCAGCGGACCATACCAATCGCAGTAATCAATTTTGGCAACACATCGGTCACCATATACTCAGGACAAACTATTGGGCACATAGAGGTCATGAACAATCCAACAATATAATTCCTTAAGGATATCAATCAAAATTTGATACGATACGAGGAACATAAGGAGGCTAAATAACTAAACCATATCACTACCCACCCTGAAAGGATTATTGAACACATTGAGGCAGGCAAGCGCTCCATTGACCATGAACGGGCTCAAACAATATTGAGTAAAATAGATTTTGATAGAACACTACTATCGCCCTTCGAATTAAAACAACTGAAAACCGAAATTGCTGAAAATGCGGACGTATTCAGCACCCATGGTTTTGACCTAGGACGATACACCGAACACCGACACCGCATAGAAACAGGGATGCAAAGCCAATTAAACAAGCACCGTACAGACTGGCGCATTCCTTACGCGAACCACTTAGGGAAGAGCTAAACAGCATGTTAGAGGCAGGTCTCATAGCCCCATCAAGTTCGCCTTGGGGATCTCCAATTGTGTATGTGACCAAGAGCGATGGCTCTCTCCGACTCAGTGTCGACTTTCGGAAGGTCAACACAGTGGCCGAACAAGACGGGTATCCACTGCCACGCATAGATGACATACTAAGGAGCCTCAGGAACACGAAATTAATGTCCAGTTTGGACCTAAACAAAGGATTTTGGCAATTGGAATTAGATCCTGACACTAAAGAAAAAACATCTTTTGTGACGGTACATGGGCAGTATGAGTATAACGTCCTACCGTTCGGTCAAAATTCATCCTCCGGAGCCTTTCAACGATGCATGTCAATGATTTTGAAGGGACTTGAGTGGGAGAAATGTTTAATATACATCGATGACATCCTAGTATTCTCACCATCATTCAAGGCTCATCTGGCAGACTTGATTCGGGTTTTCGATCGTTTCCGCAAAGCGAATTTGAAACTCAAACCCTCAAAGTATCACTTCGGACGGGGCAGCCTCAAATACTTAAGACATATAATTAGTAACGAAGGTGTCAAACCGGACCCGGAGAAGGCAATAGCCATAGAAGAATTTAAACATCCGGAGACGTTGATACAACTCCAAAGTTTCTTTGGGCTTGTAGGTACTACCATAAATTCATTCAAAATTACTGGGATATCTGCGAACCATTAAATGAACTAAAACGTAAGGATACAGAATTCAAATGGACCCCTAGGTGTGAGGATGCTTTCAAGAAACTGAAGCAAGCACTGTTGGATGAACCGGTCCTGATCCACCCTGATTTCACGCAGACGTTCATTTTGCAAACCAACGCTTCTGGATATGCTATGGGTGCAGTGTCATCTCAGAAAACTAAATAAGGAATAAAAACCATTGCATACGCTAACAAGGCCCTCCTTGATTATCAACGATTATTATTATTATAGAAACTGAAGCTCTCGCTATAAGGTGGGCTGCCGTGCATTTCAAGCATTACCTCGTAGGGCACAAATTCCACGTTGAAACCGAACACAAACCACTTAAACCCTATTTGATAAACCACCCGGAAATTCACGCTTGTCTCAATGGCGAAGCGAGCTATTACTCGAATTTGGGGGATTCGAGATATTGTACAGACCAGGCAAGGAAAATGGCAATGCAGATGCTCTACCACGCGATCCAAGGTACGACCCATCTGTAGGTGATGATCTAGGAGATACTTACGAAGTCCTCATGATGTGTCGGGGACGACCCACCAGACCTCGTCCACCAACAACCTGCGCAGCATGGGATCAATCACACCTGCCGTAACCCGTATGCACGGTCACACCGCTTGCAACGGGAACGCCAACACCTATAATAGGAAGCCCAATAGCTCCCCCAGGCCAACCTAATCTCGAAGCAATCCCATCACAATTAGTCACTGACACACAAGCAGCCACTGTAACATCAGCCACGCTGACCCAGCAAGCAGCCACGCTAAGTGCTATCCCGATTAGGATGGATCCGGGAGAAACTCTGGTAATGTCAGTGCGTATGACCACTATCTCGCGTTCTGAAGGCAGACCTCAGGCTCGAGGACCCAAAAGACCGTTTCGCACAGAATCAGAAGCAATGGGCCTAATAGCAACCACGCTACCCACAGAACAAGAGTTTGATAGGCTCATGAAATTAATGATGCACTATGAAACCGAGATACTACCAACCGTCCGAATTGAGGGCGCACAGGACACTCACGAACACATATATCTGCTGTTCTTTTCGGACCTCCCAGATTTTAATTTGGTACGGCTCCTACCGTATATACAACGAAATGACCCAGAACTGGGTCCAATTTGGTGGTATCTATATAACAAAACACGGCCTAAGGTCGAATTGGGCGCACTAAGGATAGAAATGCGGGCACACTATTTCGAATTAGCCGCCGATACCAAAATATTATATATGCACCCATTACAACCAGGGGACATAAATTACAAATTATGTGTCCCGATCACATTAGTACAGCAAATACTCAAACACGAACACAATACTTTATATGGAGGACATCCTGGCTGTGACAGGCTTGTAGCTAAATTGAAACAATTTTATTACTGGAAAGGTATGTCTGAACACGTACAACAATGGATCAGGCGATGCACCCTATGCCAGTTCGCGAAGGACCCAATTCCCGGATAACCACCGGATTGGGTAGGGTTCCGTTGGCAAATCAACCAATGTACCGTATATTTGTGTGACATACTAGATATTCAAGTTCAGGTCGCAGGCAGGCAATCGCTATGTCATTGCATTTATGGACCAATTTACCAAATTTGCAATAGCAGTGCCCATCAGGCACCAAGATGCTCACACAGCTGCCCATATATTCCTATACGAGGTAGTCAATAGGTACGGAGCTCCCAAGGAGCTATATTCTGACACAGGAGGTGCCTCCACAGCGCACATGTTCGAAGAGCTGTGCCAGAAAATGCAAATATTTCGGCACATGAGTCTAGCTTATCACCCTCAGGCAAATGGGGAGATCGAAAGATTCAATAGGACACTTATGTATCTATTATGAGTGAGTGTACCACAGGATGATCACCACTCATGGGATGTATCCCTACCATTTTGCATAATGGGCTATAACTCGTCGGTACACACAGCGACAAAATACCCACCATTTTTGCTAATACACGGATTTTATCCTAGGTTGCCCGGAGAATGTGACACGCAAAGTGCAGCCACTGGATACACCGGGGCACATTCCTATAGGGCCAACGCGCAGCGCTGGATGGCTTCTATTAGGGAGCGTGCATACCAATCAATGAAAGCCGCTCAAGAATTAAATCGGCTAAGATACGATAGGCGAGCTCGCGAACCACGCTATCATAAAGGAGAATTAGTTTGGGTTTATAGGCACGATACCACTCCAGGAACATCTAGAAAGCTCAAGCCTCGATGGTGTGGACCATACGAAATATTAGGAATCACCCCGCCGTGCATGCGCGTACGAATGCATTCTAATCCAGAAGGCATGGCCCATGTCGTACATATTAATAGAACTAAGCCATGTTTTAGGGCATTAGACCCAGTACCCAATGTAGGAGACTGGTTAGGGCAGGTACACGCTTCCGTACTGGAAAGAGGTTTAAGTGAGGCAACCCAACGAATTATCGCTGATAGGGATTTCGTCACCGAGATAGAACCGATAGACGAAGTAGCAGTACGCACCGTAAGAACAGCAGTCAGTGATAGTTCCGATACGGAAAGTGTAGAAATGGGTGACCCTAACGATCCTAATTTATACCGTCGGACTTACGCTGAGATCGAAGCTGAGCAAGCAGCAATGGAACATATTGAGTATCGGACGGACGACACAAACACAAAATCAAGGACGGCAGGAACAGATTCCCCGACGATCGGACAGGGAGATAGAACCTTCCTGGCCATCAATAGCGCAGGAACAGGTCACTAGTCAAGAGGCCTTTTCCTACATACCAGCACTCGGTAACCGAGATACGCAGGTAGAATATGGACAACATACAGTGCAAGTGACCACGATGGAAAGAATAGTGGTTACCAGTGAGGAAGTTCCGTTTGGTGTACCGATCAGTACGCAGATATTGAATACTGCGAGGGACAACATTTCACCCCAGCGGACATCACGCTATCACCACGCCACGCGAAGACCAGGCAGAATCGCAACGGAACCAGCGCAGGGGACAGCAAAATACGAACCTGATTATATACGCCGGGGGACCGGCGGAAGCGAAGGCGGGGAAGGAGCAAAGGGAGAAAATGAGGAGCGGGGGGGGGACCACGAAGCCCCAAAACCAAGGAGGGCCGGGAAGCAGGATCCCCCCGCTGACCCGGGCGGGGAGGAAGAAACCACCTTCCCGACCAACAGCGGGGGAGGAGCCGGCCACTAAGGAGGCCTCCCCTTCCTACCACGCACCGGGCACCGGAACAGAGGGGGGGAAGAAGGACAAACAGACAGCACAGTGCAAGTGACCACGATGAAAAGAGGATGGCTACCAGGGAGGGAGGTCCGGTTTGGGGACCGGGGGTGGGGGGTTGGACAGCCCAAGGGACAACATTTCTACCCAGCGGACATCACGCTATCCACCACGCCACGCGGAGCTTCAGGCAGAATCGTCATACCGGGACCATACACCTCAGGGGATCTATGCTATGCAAATATGCTCGCCGCGCAGGACCACCCACTATTTTAATCACGACCCGCTGAGCACATTATTGCATCACGATTGAGAGTACTGTAACGAGGTATTGCCTTGGGAACAAATTCCCTTATGTGAGCCCGGGGGGACGTATTAGGTCGTAAACCCAAAACACACCGGGCCGACGCCCTTAAATCCACTTCACATGGGCTCATTTGCTTCCCTTAAGTACTGTTTGTTTGTTTACCATCTGTGCAATACATTTATTGTGTGTTTACGGTCTACATTGTTGTTATGAAATATTGTATACAAAAGTATATGTATTGTATATGTTTATTTCTTACGAAGTGTATGTTTGTGACACATAATATGTTTATGAATTTGTTGTATGTCGGAAAGTAGTGTATGTATGCAGTATCGTTTGTCGTGTGTTTACGTTTCTATGAGCACTTGATGTATTTCGTAGTGTGTTGGAAATTTTTTACAGGGCCCAGGCGAATTTTGAGGCTTAGCTAAGTTTCAGGGAGTTTTATAGGAGAAACGAATTTACAAGAGTTTCATGTGAGCCTAAGGCATAGAATTTAAATATATCGAATTTGAGTGTAAGGGTTGGGTGCCTTAAGCATTAGGCCTACATTAGCGGATATGTGTATGTGTATCTGCTGGATTTTTGAATAAAATCTTAAAATTTGTTTATATTTAAGAATTCAGGGAAAATTATAAAAAAAATTCATTCTCTAACGACTAAAATTCACTTAGGTTTAAGGGGAATTTTACAGGAGTAGAACCAGAGTAAAACTTGGAAAACTCATTATGTAATTTCGATCGCTTAGAGAAATCAATAGGGAGAAAATTGGGAGTAAACCTCTAGCTCGGGTATTTAAGCGGTTGCGCAGTTAGATCAGGGCCTCAGTCGGCCTCAGAAGCTGCGCAATCAAGGTGAGTACGGTTCAGCCGTTTATTTGTTTAAATGTAATAAATGTAGAATTTATAATTTGTTGTAGTGTGTGAAATAAGATATCGGCAGTATAAGTGTTACACATTAAGGCCTTAGGATTAAGCTCATAAATTAAAATATTCCTTGGTGCTAGCATTGTTGTAGTTCGTGTGTAATCTACGGTGGGACTAAACACCCCTAGGACCACGTAGGTTACATTTTGGTGCCGCAAGCCTGGACTGTCGAATTAGGTGGGAACTACGAACAAGGGTAAACTTCAGTTGGTCAAATAGTCTCTGATTGAAAATAATATTAGTGAATTATTAAAAAAACTTGGAGGTAGCCCAAAGTTTTTCAATTTTTTTTCATGCGATTGGATGTGTACTGGAGAAACAATGAATTTTGATCCAAAGGGAATTGGAGTAGCAGGCCAAAGACAACCTATTATTTTTGAAGCTGAGGATATTCCTCTTTATTATGGCAACTTCGGAGATGATTTTGAGGAATGGATAGGAATTTTCGAACGCATTTCTTTTGCAAACCAGTGGTCTAAGGATGATATGGCTCGTATTCTGCCGGCTTTTTTGCGGAGCGAAGCTGCTTGGAAATGGGAAAATATGTCTTGTGAAATTAAGAAAAACTATGATGTTTTGAAAAACAATTTATTTGAAATTTTGGTACCGAAATATGTCACATATAATTATGGTGCACAATTGAGGGAGAGGTCGCAAAGATTTAATGAGCCAGTTGAGACATATGCAAAAGATATTGAATACTTGGTTACGAAAGCTTATCCTACATTCTCCAAGGATAATAGGGATATAATCGCCTTAGAAAATTTTACGTGTGGACTAAACAAAACGATTCGGCGATTTGTGTTATCTGCCAGGCCTGAGTCATTTAAAGATGCTATATCTGAGGCACGTAAGCAAGAGTGTATTGAAAATTTTATAGGTTCAACTGAGACAGATCCGTTGGCACAAAACATAAAATTCATTGGTGCTAAATCACATAAAAATAGTTTAAACGATGAGTCGTTGGACTCCATTGAAAGTTTTGATTGCACTGACATACCTGTCGTTTGTTTGAAAAGACCAAATTCTGGATTGTGTAACAAAAAAATGAAACCAGTTGCTGCAGTAGATATGCTAACTGGCACTGAAAATTTTTCTATAAATTCTGTGTCCTGTATTAATCGAGAAGTGGGAACCCGAGAGGGGTCTAAGACAGATTTCAGGTGTGAAAATCCAAATGCCGAATTGAATCGATGGTTGAACGAGCGGTGTGCGATCGAATCTCAAAATATACAGCAACCAAAGGATGACTCTTTATGGGATAAAGGGCAACGCCATGAAGCAATCCTAACTTATGGAAGCCATCAGTGTGGTAACACTGAGATAAGTGTAATAGAAAGTTGTGAATCTAAACTGAGGTTAGTGGATAGCCTTATGCCAACGGAAACACAGGTGGATATTTCGATAAAACATCGGGTGTTGATTAACTCTGCGTTTGTGAATCTAGGACAGCGAGATGCTCCACTAACTTGTTCAAAGGTGATATGTCTAGGGAAAGACAATGTCTCTGGGTTGAAAGAAAATAAAAATTCTTCCTCACCTTTTACGGATTTACAATTCACCGGCACAAATAAAGAACACTGGTTGAAAAATACGCCGATATTTGGAAATACATTTGCTAAGTTTAATGACTTGGTCGCGAAGTATATTGCAGTGCGTGTGCCTACCAATGTAAACGTGGATATGACGGGGTATGATGTTATTGTATGTATGCGATTGCTTTCTAGGTTTTCAGAATTTTATATTGTGGTCAAGGTCATTCGTGATGTTCCGAATATATGTCAGGATGTACAACGTTTGGTAAATTTATGGTATGTTATGAATCAAACTGTTCATGGCGGATTGACAAGAGTCTTTATTTACGGATTGCCGAGCGAGGATTGTGCTCAACGTTCATGTTCTTTACCGGTGAAAAAGAAATTTTATAAATATGGTGATAAACGATGGGTTACAACACGATCATGTAAGTTGGCGTTTATTACACTGTCAGCAAAACAGGATTCTTTAAACCCAGATGTTTTTGGCAATAAAAATTTTAAATTTTTATTTCACGATCTTAAAATATCTAAAAGTGCTTTTTGTCAGATTCACTTTAAATCCTCAAGCGTTTCAAAAAATATTCGAAAATTTGTACGAAATTCGAAAAGAAAAATTGAAGTCAGTCTAGTTGGTTTCATAAGTCCATTCTTGGGGGATATAACATAAATATTTTACTCCATACAGAGGTAATTTTTATTGGCCAATGAATTTTTCAGTTTTCATGTATCCGTTTTTCGTGATTTTATGGGATTTTTATAAAACTGTATTTTAATTTTGGTGATAAAGTGATACCTGCTAAGATTCTTGAGAATGCCGGGAAGGTGCTGTTTCGAAAACAATTATGGCTTCGGGTCCTTGAACCAGAAATAATCGAACGTTTAAAATAATGTTAAGTTGAGATCTCCGAAAATAATTTTATAGGAATTATTGCTGAGGATTAAGTTAAAAATTTGTTTGTATTTTGATTACTCACTGTGCTAGAGTTTTCACATAATAGGACATGGTTTAAAAATTCTTCGGTTTAATGTGTCAACATATTAAAATAAAGCATGTCAAAATGAAGGGCCTATTAAGTCATCAGTATTTTAAGAGGCAGAACTGAGAACAAATTTAGTCGCTTATAATTAATCGCATCGTACCTGTACCTTTAACTTGAAAAATTGAACAATTTAGACATTTACAGATTCTAAATCGGTGCCAACGACAGGCCATATGAAAATCTTTGAGGATTTTGGAGAAATGTACTATACGAAATAATAAGTATTATTCATCTTACGAGGTGCAGAAAATAATTGATTTCGCCGTAAGTAAAAAAACTTTTTTGGAGTCAAGACAAATAAATGCTTTCTTATCGAAAATAATAAATGTACAAAAAGTGCTGAGCTTTCTTTATTTGTGACGACGTGTTAAAAAAAAGAACACACCTTTAATATATCCTGCTACCAAAATTTGCTGTGTACTGGTAACAACTTATTTAAACTCGGTGTACATTTCTGGTTATGATGATGTCAAAAAAATTTAAGAATCCGATAGGCAAAAAAAATTTAATCATAAATTTTATATTGAATGAGAAACAATTGTTTATAGAGAAGCGTTGCTTCTCAGTTTGATGTTTACAGGTTTTTAGGGGGTCAAAAAAGTTGTGGTTATGGTCTTCCGTCCCGAGCACTATAATATTCTGTTGGCGCATTAACATGGAAATAATCAAAGACAACTATGAAAGGGCGTTGGAGCTAAAAGGATATATGGGAGTAAGCAAAACCCAAGTGAGTTATAAACTTATTTATTTATGAAAAGATAAAAACAGTATTGAGTGCTTGCGTATCGCGCCGTATATGTATATCGGTGGAATCTCATTAGGTGGTAAGGTTCCAAATAAAATCAAAAAAGAAACTTTTTCGAAACTTTAAATAAAACCAGAATCCTAGCTGATTTTAAGTAAGGATTTTTAAAACGGGTCTATAGTCAAAATATGGAGCAATGTATTTAAAAAAATTTTACCTCAAAGCTAATACGAGAAGTTTTATGTATTTCGCTACGTGTTCACAAACTGGGTTTCAGGTATTGCATTCAAACTGTTTTTATAAGGACAAACAAAAAACCTTGAAAAATTCGGGACCTTGCTTATACTTGTTAAAAAAATACGCGCTTGACAAAAAAAATTGATAAAATTTTAAAAATGAGTGTTCCCCAAAATTTGAAAAAGAATTTTTAAACCTAGAGGAGGGAGCTAATCCACACATCCAATATTAAAATTTATTTTTAAGTTTAATAAATCGCATCAGTTTTGTTTCATTAAAAAGACTTTAATGTTTCCAATTGGATGTGTGCACTAGTCCTTCTTGGTGTAATCGGAGAGGGGGCTTGCTCAGTTTTAACTCAAGTTGCTCACGGAAAACCTTTCATGTCCCCTGCACTAACCAGGTGATGAAAATCAGCCGTGTACCTGAGGTCACACAACAGTGAGGATGCACTGTCGACGGCGTCCCTGGTAGGCAGTTTCAACCAAGGCGGGGTGTGAGCAACAGGGTCGGCTGGATATCCTTAAATTGAATTTGTGCTCGTGTTGGACCACTCACTCGGAGAAAACTCATGCTCAATGTTCTGCTAGCATGTCTTTTAAATATGTGTTCTTTGGCACATAATTACCGTCTGTCTTCGGCTAGGCTCCGGTTTAGTGGCCATCTAGCCGCGTGTATGCAATGCATCTTGTGCTCAAGGGTAAAAAAATAATAAAAGTTGGAGAGGTTCTCAAACCCTGTACCTACCTATTTTAAATATGTGTACTTTATCAACAATATGGTTTGCGAACTGGGCTCCGGTTTAGTGGCCATCCAGTTCGACTTTGTTTCAGTATATATGTCTCCTCAGGGGCATAATCCCGTGTAAAAAAGGTCAAAAAATTAATTTTCCTCAGGTGAACCTTAAATGTGTCGTTTTATCAAATCACATTTGTGTGTGCATTTTCGGTGTTTTGTGCCTTTGCACTAGCATGTGAAATTTTATATCTCAGTTTAAAACTCAACTCAATAAGACCGACTGTAAGTTTAAGCTTATTCCTAGAATTTAAACCCAACGGTATTGCAACACTTGCAGATCGAAGAATTATTTTAGACTCGCCTATACGAGAAAAATAGCTATACCTTTTTAATGAAATTTTGCTAAATTAGGTCTTATAAAATTGATCTTAATGTGAATAAAATACTATCGGTTTATTCAAATGTCTATATCTTTTACTGAAATTTTGTTAATTTATGTCGTATAAAATCCATCTTAATGTGAATAAAATACTATCCATTTGTACTAGCAACTCATGGAGGTGGCAATATTTTAACCTATTCCTAGAATAGAAACCCAACGACCTAGTTTTGTTTTGAGATCCGACGGGTTTTAATCGCCAGACCTAGTTTCTTAAGGTTACCCTAGGTGACCCACAAGGAGAATTTATGTCCCTGTGGGCCAGCCCTTGTCCTCGCGTTTTCTTTGTTTCTTTTTGTCTTGACGACACACGAGGGGTATAAAGCCTCGTGTGCGCCGCTAAACTAAAAAAAATTTTGACACACAGGGGGTGCAATGTCCCTGTGTGCCACTGCGTATATTTTAAGATGAGCCCGCAGGGGATTTTATGTCCCTACGAGCCCATTTTTTACCACCCTTATGCTAACTCCAAACATATAAGCTTAAGAACAAATAGATATATTACGCTGCGCTGAAAAATAATATCGGTCTGATTGTTTTGACTTCTAGTTTTGCAGTGTTGTGTGGTTGTACAAGCAGCTGTAATAAAAAACAGATTGGATGGAAAACAAAAACATGCATGCGCAGCGGGTAAATATTATATAATTTCAGCGTATATATTTTATATATAGCACTATACAGTGAAAATGTTTACATGAAAGAAAACATTTTTGTGTATGTATTGACTATACATATATGTGTGTATATGTATGTATGTATGTATGGGTATATGTATATGTATATAGATATATGTACGTGTATGTATTTTATACGTATGCATTGTATATGTATAATGTATATCCTAGCTAGTCCAAACCTCGGAAATTATAGCCTGGGACCGGGGCCGGCTCGCCTTCCGGGGGGTGCCAGATTTTGCCGGGGGGGGCATTTTTTGCCGGACTGTGTCGCGTTTAAATGTTTATTTTTCTCAGCAGAGGGCTTTGAGCCGGGGGTACTCGAATTTTTGCCGGGGTGTAGGAGCCGGGGGTACCTTCGTGTTGCCGGGTGCAGCCTAAAATGCCGCCCCTCACTTTGGACTAGCCAGATATCTGTATATAGCATTTTTATACAAATAATACACCATGTGTGGTTGTATAAATGGGAAATCGTTGCGAATAGAACCGCCGGGAACACGACGGATTTACTTTTGGAAGCTGCCGCTGTAGTGATAGATTTTTTATTTTTATTTCTGAGATAAATAAGGTTAATATCTGTTTTTATTCAGAGCTATGAGGCTCAAATTTAACGTCAACAAAAATTATTTAAGGGTTGTGAGTATTTTTAGGGAACCGAGCAACGACTTCCAGATAGTTCAGTGGTTTGCGTGAACAACTTTCACGGCAAGTCCGCTTGATCACTGGCGCCAGCTTGAGTTTGTCAAACATTGTCAATGCAAAAATTAATTCGGGCATAAATGGGTCAAGTAAAATCGCAGTAATTAGTTCTGATTTGGCCGCTAGTTAAAATGGCATGGTTTTTTGGTTTTAGGGTTCAATATCATGTCTGTGAGACCTATAATTAATTTGTAAAATATTTGCTATAGCAAGTGACACAAATTATAAGCAACCGTTGAATATCTCGCATGATATTTGCACTCCAAAAATAATTTAAAGACTGGATTTTGATCAAGATTTTCTCTTTAAATTTAATGATAAACTTAGTGTCTACCTAGTTTAGGTTGGTTTGGTAAACGAATTAATATACACAGTATTAGATCTTCCTGTTATGCCACTATTGAAAATTACTATGCAATTATTTTTGTTGTATAATGTTCTTAGTGTGTATTTTGTTTGTGTGTTTTATGTTACACTGATCGTGGAATTCAAATTCATAACAAGCTGTTGTATTGTGTACGAATGATGATTGTCTGTGAATGGCGATTGTGGATTGCGTCGAACGCTCAACTATCTGCAAATGTAATTGTTGGCCAAATATATTACTCTTCCTCCGGTCAGTAGCAAATTGGCCAGTATCTACTTCACATCATATCCCGAAGGAACATTTTGGTATTCACGGTGGTTTGTGCAATTACTGCGTGCGTATATTGTGGCCATGGTATATCTATCCGGAAGTTATAAAGTTTTATAAAGAACGATTACCGTGGTTTCGCGTCAGTATGGTGCAGCATGGTGGTGGTGGTTAACAGTACGTTGGTTGATTGGTTTCAACGTGGTAAACTATAGACAATGGTTAAAAAAACTATTTCGTTAAAAGAAGACCCTGACTGATAAAAATTATTGCCGTATAATGAATGATTGCTTTGATTGATTTGTTAGTAATTGAATTTTGAGCGAATGGTTGCATTTTATTGATTGTTGTTTGCGATGTGGATAATGGCATATTAACAAAAGTTAGGAAAATTTGGGGACAAATTTTAACGCGTAGGAGGGGGTAATGTAACGAGGTATTGCCTTGGGAACAAATTCCCTTATGTGAGCCCGGGGGGACGTATTAGGTCGTAAACCCAAAACACACCGGGCCGACGCCCTTAAATCCACTTCACATGGGCTAATTTGCTTCCCTTATGTATTGTTTGTTTGTTTACCATCTGTGCAATACATTTATTGTGTGTTTACGGTCTACATTGTTGTTATGAAATATTGTATACAAAAGTATATGTATTGTATATGTTTATTTCTTACGAAGTGTATGTTTGTGACACATAATATGTTTATGAATTTGTTGTATGTCGGAAAGTAGTGTATGTATGCAGTATCATTTGTCGTGTGTTTACGTTTCTATGAGCACTTGATGTATTTCGTATTGTGTTGGAACTTTTGTACAGGGTCCAGGAGAATTTTGAGACTTAGCTAAGTTTCAGGGAGTTTTATAGGAGAAACGAATTTACAAGAGTTTCATGTGAGCCTAAGGCATAGAATTTAAATATATCGAATTTGAGTGTAAGGGTTGGGTGCCTTAAGCATTAGGCCTACATTAGCGGATATGTGTATGTGTATCTGCTGGATTTTCGAATAAAATCTTAAATTTTGTTTATACTTAAGAATTCGGGGAAATTCGTAAAACTCATTCTCTAACGACTAAAATTCACTTAGGTTTAAGAGAGAATTTTAGGGGAGTGGAACCAGAGTAAAACTTGGAAAACTTATTATGTAATTTCGATCACTTAGAGAAATCAATAGGGAGAAAATTGGGAGTAAACCTCTAGCTCGGGTATTTAAGCGGTTGCGCAGTTAGATCAAGGCCTCAGTCGGCCTCAGAAGCTGCGCAATCAAGGTGAGTACGGTTCAGCCGTTCATTTGTTTAAAGTGTGTAAAGTTTGTAATTCGTTGTAGTGTGCGGAATAAAAAATCTACAGTATAAGTGTTATACATTAAGGCCTTAGGATTAAACTCATAAATTAAAATATTCCTTGGTGCTAGCATTGTTGTAGTTCGTGTGTAATCTACGGTGGGACTAAACACCCCTAGGACCTCGTAGGTTACAGACAATGGAAATGGCAACTAGACTGTGGGGCTTCTTCCCGGGTTTCTTTGTTTGGGCCGGCCTGGCCCGGGGACAGAGAAAAAAAAAAAAAACCACGCTGGCAAACTAACATTATCTACATGGTGGCTTTAAACATAATGGCCGCCAGCTCGGTAGCGCCACCGAACACTTCTACCTAACGATTTTGGAATTGTTAGGCTTTGTTACCGTCGTGGCTAACATGCTCGACCAGCGGATGTCGCCGATGGAGGTCAAAATACGCAGCGTAGTCCTCCTCCGCACTCTGCCAGCCAACACCCGACGGTGGCTCCAGTCGTACCAGCTGCACGTAATGCGCCCAATCCTGCTGGCGAAATTCCAGGAGCTCGACTACTGGGACGAGCTGGACGATTCAGGCCACAAACCACTCCTAAACCACGCCTTCGACAATTTTTGGGGCATGGGCGTCCACCGGACCGAGTGCGGTGCAGACCAACCGGCGCACCACAACGTGCTGGGACATTTGCTGTGCGACATTCGGTCCTTCCACCGCTACCGTTTCGCGCGATGGCCGAGAACCATTGTCGTCGGTGACGAGCGCGCCCTGCCCTTGCTGGACGTGGCAACCGGATAACATTCGTGCGGCCCGGGCTCAACATGATATCGCTAATCCACTGTGCGAACGCTTTCCTGACGCCACAAACGGATTGCGTTACCATCATAGGTGGCTACCGGGACGTTTAGCATTTGCCTAACTAGGCCTTCTCGCCCGGCGCCTACCTCAAGCCGATCACGCGCCACCTAATGGTTCTGGAACAACGTCTCTGGGCAGACTCAGTCGTTGTCATCACCGCACCGGCGCCACACTGGGACGACTTCCAGGTCGACAGTACAGCCTGGTTCAATGAACTAATCGAGCGGAGAACGCGGATGGTGGATGGACACCAGGCGCTCATGAGCGTCATCATGCCAAATTAGCCCGCGGCCTGAGGTGAACCGAGGCCTGGGATGCAGTCGGCCCATTTAATCGGGGCAAGGAGCGCCAACGGTGGACCGAGCCAGTCGTCTCTCCACCATTTTGGCCGCAGCTGTGCGAATGGACTGAAGAACTGATCCGGCGCACGGACATGTTTTGGCGCATGGGTGAGGCTCACCTATATAACCAAGCTGAGCCTGGCAAAAGTAAGGCCGTACCAATCAAAACAGGAGAAAGAAAGGGGGAGAGAGGTGACCGTTTTGGGGAAGTGAGAGAGATGCGCAGAGTAGCAGCTACGATTCAATGCGTTGGTAGAGCAGAGTAGAAAGAGCTAACCAGCGAGCGACTAACGGAATAGAACGACCCTACACAACGACGACCCAAATATCTATATGACTTTATTCTTGCAGATGGCCAGCACCTCGCAACCGCGACGCAGCGACGAAGCCAAACAGACTCGGAAGCGATCCAGCGGACGCGTATCAGTGAGTGGGCTATTCACCCCACCAGAGCCGACGTGGTTCCAGCTTCCGGCGATCCCGACCTACCGTGCAGATTTAACCAAACCATACGTGACATTTTTATCCCACGGTACCGAATGGCCGGAACTGTCGAACATGCACGAAGCGCCAGCACGTTCTCCCATGACGGCAACACCTTGACAACCGTCAAGAAACACTACCAAGTACAGGTGCTCTCGCTGCTGGAACTGACCGACGCCGTCCGAGAACTGTTACTCATGACCGGCACTCCGCTGCAGCTCAAGACGCGAGCTCGAGAACTAAAGAACGAGCTCATTGACGGTGTTACCCAGTCCCGTCTCAAGCCGCTTGTCGAACACATCATGCGGCCTATCCTGCTCAGTAAATTCGCCATACCGGAATATGCGCGGATTTTGCGGCTCGCCGGCAACCAACAACTGTTGGAGGCCACCACGGACAATTTCTGGGGCGTCGGGCGCACCAATCAACAACTGCAGCAGCAGGAAGCCCCGACGCGCTGTCACAATGTCATGGGCAGGCTACTCGAAGAGGTACGAGAATACCGCGCCACTAGCCACGCGCGATGGCCTAGAACAATCGTAGTGGGTGACGCCCTGGCGTTACCGATCTTAGAAATGGCCACGGACAACAAGTGGATTGTCAATGGGTGGCCCGGATCAACCATGGTGCGGCTATTGCAGCTGGCCAATGCGATCCTAACCCCGCAAACCAGCTGCATCGTCATACTCGGCGGGTTTCAATACATCTACCGCAAGGCACCAATGGAGCAGCTCCACGCGTCCTTGCCGAACGCCGCTTTTCGCAAATTCAACCGGCACCTTGGTGTACTTTCTCGCCGAGTCGCAGCTACCACGGCCATCGTTATAGCGCTACCGGTACCTCGATGGGCCGCCACCAACCAGGATGCCCTATCCTGGACGGCCGAGCTCAAACAACTAATGGCTAACTACCGGCGGCAACATGACACTTTCCACAACGTTTACATGCCTTCCTGGCCGGTCGCGTTCCACAGTGCAGACGCGTGTGGAACGGGACGAGCCACATATGGAATGGCAGGAAAGGCCGCGTTTTGACGAGCCGATGGTGTCCCATTATTGTCGGCGGAACTTACATGAGTGGGTCAGCCATTTAGTTAGGGACGCTGAGCTAGGAAGCCTGACACATTGAGGGCAATATCGAACTCGTGAAAGTAAGGCGAGGATGGCACTGCGAGCGGATAGGTCAATGCGAGGGCTAACCGAAAACTACGAAGGAGCCCCAACCAAGACTAGTGGCAGCGAGCGGCAGCAAAAGCGCGCGGGACAGAACGATACAAAAATTTCTTAGGAAACACTGCCCGAAGCTAGGTGGGTCGGAAGCACCGCTAGTATAAACCATCCCAAACTAAGCTAGCCTAGTACTACAACTCAGAAATACGAAAGCTATTTTTCTTCTGCTAAATTTGCAAATCCATGGAAACTTTGGAAAATATTTGCGATTCTCTAGGGAACTCCTGGGTCAGGCACCCTGGCAGCCCGGACCCTTTCTCGGGGGTGACCAAACTCAACTAAACCCTTGGAGGTGCGTGCCAGTGTATATATTACATACAATAATGAATGGTTATTATATTATATATATATAAATGGATAATTATAATATGATTTTAGATAATCAGGTGCAGGGAACTAACGTTAAAGTAACATAAAAGAAAGAAAATTTCACATAATTTAAACCATTTTAACAACTTAGCCTATAAGGGAAAACTCCAAAAATTTCCGGAAAATAAGGGAGAAGGAGCGACGTTTTTCACGTTTTCTTGCGTAGAGGAATATCGGACAACACTAAGTCGCCCTTCTACCCTGAAATTTATAATATTTTTCCTGAAATTTTACACAAATTTTACTGAAATTTATCAAAATTTTACTGAAATTTACCTAAATTAAACCGAAATCTATCAAATTCATCAACTTTTAAAATCTTCTGCAAATTTTCTTAAATTTTCACGCATGATTTTAAAACCTTTGGAAATTTTACGTGAATTACATAACAATCTTCACATTTTCAAGCCAAATCGAATAACGGGCTGTACATCTACGGATCTAAGGCAGAATTTCACACAAACCCATCTTTCCACTCGAATTACACTCTTCAAAGTTCCGATACCCAGGCCGATCATGTTCAAATAAAGGAAATTTTCGGTCAGAGGCAACTGAAATTTTCAATACAAATTTCCTAAGACATTATTTTAGGGTGCGACACTAAAAGTTCAATTTTTGGTTTTTCTACTAAACTTAAGGGAACGAGGGTGACTGAACCCTCTTAAGGACTCTCCTGGGGTGTCAAATCGCCCCGGCGGGTCAAAAAATTCGGATCCCCTAAATACCTACGGATCCTCAAACGGGCGTTTAAGCCTTCGACTTTCTAAGCCTAAAAGGACACCCAAAATAATCAAAACTCTCCGATTTTTGGAGCCCGGGACGCTTATTGGGTCCCGCCCTAACCGTTTAGCTGAAAACCGGGCCCCCAACCCCTCAGGTCCGCTCAGGATCGCCTAAATACAAATGGGACACGAAATTTTCGGGTCTTGCTTGTCTTAATTGGCCTATAATGGGCATCTCGTGGGAGATACAGCTAAAATTTTTATTTCTCCAGCAGCCGGTCTGCCAGGGCGTGATTCTGGTCTTGCTCCTGACCGCCTGCTGCTCTCCGTCCTTGAGATATCGGCAAAAATGTGCCGATATCCCTATGAGCAAACGGCGCCCTGAGCGCTGTTATATTTTTCTCCTAAATTTTCGCCGCACCGACCAGCGGGCAGTTTTGTATTTCTGGCAACTTTCGGCTACTGTGGGTTGTAGCTTGTTGTCGTCGCTGGCGGCGGCTTTGTATGCGATGGCTATTGTATTATAAGACTTACAATTACAATACTGTTGTATTATAAGACGTCGATTCTTTACGTATATGTTTTGCTTTGCTTTACGCTGCCCTGCTCTATACGTCGGAAATGTAGTTTAAATTTTGCTAAATTTATCATTTAGTTTTGGCGGGTCCTAACACCCTGAAGAAAAGGGGGGTAACAGTCTGTATAAAAGAAAACTGTAATTTTTACAAATGGGACCAGTCGAGTTGTCGGGCTTAGAAATTGGTTGGGTTTTTGGCGGTTGTCGCCAGCTTTTAATTTTGATTTCTTTTCATTTTTCTTTGCCCGGGTGGGCTCTTCGACATGCAGACGTGTGGAAGAGACCCGCGCGAGGCTTTTCACGAGTTTTGAATCTTTTTGCTTAAGTCTAGGACCAGTGGCAGCCCTTGCGGGTGCTGGGGTGTCTGTCGGATGCCCCTAGCTCCCGTAAGCGCTGCACCCGCGCTGCAGAGATTTAAGTGAATTTTGGGGCAAAATTATAATGAAAAAGGGGACACCTCCCTGCTCGACTGGTTCCCCACCCCTTGGGTTGCTTTTATTGTTAGTGCCCAGGAGGTGAATCAGGTGAAGTACATTTGGCGCGAGTTAAGATGTATGAAGGAAGTCGCATCGTTAGAAGTTGGTACTTGTCTTTGAGAGCAGTTCACGTAGTATGTATTTTTATTATTATTCGAATTTACCTTGACTTTAATTTGCGTTTGAACGGAAAAGTTCTTATAAATTATTAAATCTAAATTTAGGGTTAGGAGTTTGTTGGTTGTAACGCCTAGGCTCCAAACGTTTCAAGGGCGCCACCGTTCAAAATTTTGACTGAGGGAATTTGAAGGTTACAAATTTCTGAAGTTATACTGGGCTCGGGTGGACTCTTCGACTGCGGACGCGTGGAAGAGGCCCGCCCGAGGCATCTCACAGAGTTCTCAAATTTTCTCGCTTAGGCATAGAAATTGGGGCAGCCCTTGCGGGTGTTGAGGTGTCCCTTCGATACCTCACGCTCCCGTAAGTGCTGCGCCTGCGCTTCCACTATCGAACAGGACAAGTTGGGAAAACTTAAGGTTAGGAGCAGTAATGGAATTTTACATGATCAGTATAAGGATAAATCGAAGGTTAGGGTTCTAATAACAAACTTTGGGTCGAAAGTTCCGCGTTTCTAAAAGAGCCCAAAGGGAGCTCATAGGATACAATTTCGTCATCCCCATTAGGATTGTCAACTAGTGAACTCGTTACTAATTCTCCAAATTTTGGGCCAAGGGATTTAGTGGTTATAAAACTTCATGGTTAGCGATTAATATTTCGGGTCGTGGGTTCCATGCTTCTAAAAGGAGTTCTATTGGAGCTCGGGGATCGATTTTTCCTTCACCAAAAATTTGTAAGTTGCCGGCCAATTCACACCAAGTTTCAATTTCTACGAGTACATGCGATGCGGGCTCTAGGTGGAGCCCGAGATTGGTATTATATACATATTCTAGATGTTGTGCTATATATTTTGATTGTGAGTGTTCCCGATTGGGAAAAATTTTTGACGTGCTAAGAAAATAAAACCGGGAACAGGTAAATAGCTGGAGTGTGCATTTGTTCTAAGCGAATTAGAATGAGTTACACGAGTCTCTAGGTAGGTGAATTGAACTCAAGCAGGCGGCTCGCACCTACAGTTCCCTTCCGCGTGTTTCCAACTCCGTTCGCTGCAGGCGTCTTAGGATTACCGCCCCTCCCTCCGCCTGCCCTCCAAGACTTTGGTCCGATTTCAAACCACGCCTCGACCCCGGCCGTAGGTCGGGTAAACAACTTATTACTGCTTGATTAGGGTAGACTCATCCCCACGTCGCGCCCCCTTGGCCTCCCCGCGCTTGCCGCCCTCACCACATCACCTCCGTAGCTTTAACCACCCCCTTTGGCGCATAGGTTTCTACGATCCCCGCTGCAAAGCTACACCTCGCTGCCTTTATACCTTTTCAATACTGTGGACAGGCGGAGCCTAACTGGCCATGCCCCAGTCTAGCCATGCTAACACAGCCCCAATCTTGCCTACTAGGAGCCCTGGAGTTCTGGTGGAGTCACTCGGCCGATTAGACACTCCCTTGAGCACGGACCCTATCGTTTGCGGCGTTTACTTCTGGCCTTGGTTATGCACCCAGTCTCCGAAATCGAGGGAATGACGGGTCAGCCTTATTACCTGTGAGCAGGCTTAGGGGATGACCCTCCCTCAGGGGGACCTCCATACCTCTAGACACGTGGGCCAATATAGGGGCCAGGCCGAACACCCTGGTAAACCCGCCGAGCAGCCCGCTAAGCTAAGCGGTTCCCATCGGTCAGACCGGGGTCCAGCGGGGAATCATGTAAGCCGGGGTTGTCCGGGCACCACCATGAAAAAACGAAAGTGGTGCAGCCGGGATCCCTTAGGGCCAGAACTGGTCCTAGTACATTATATATACAGACCCAAAATTATACATTAGGAAAACAAAAAATAACAAGAACTCCATGACGCAAAACAATTCAAAAGCAACATATACAATACAACATATTCTATAGAATATCAGAAACAGCGAGGACGAAGGAATAAAATTCGAAGTTGAGGAACAAAAAAAGATGATCGTAAATAATATCACGCAATTCCGTCCGTACCAGTTTCAAATATAAGATGGATAAAATACCTAGTCAGACGGAAGCGGTTAAATCTATTTCAAATCTACTTGACTAGAAGTTACGTTCTATGACTGACAGGCACTAACAGATGAGCATTGATAGCTACAGCCTAGTTTAACCATGTGCTAATGCGCACCTTGACAAAAATTATAATCATTATCATTTGAATACAATCAGAGGAATAAAAATTATGACTGAAAAAATACCTCAATTATCAAAGACTTACTTCCGGTCCCTGTCTAGTCGTCAATCTACGATAGTAAAAGTATTACTTATGTGACCTCACAACTGCATTCATAAATACTTAATATATTCCTTGTATTATTTTCATTATTACCATGGCAATACTTTATATTATTTCTTATAGTAAAACAAACTGAATAAATAAAACCATTTCCAAATTTCATGATTCGCGTTTTTTCTTCCACAGCATCGTTTGATATTTGTTCATATTGCGTTGATTCTTTGACGAAATCGCAACTTTTCAATTGAAATAAAAACTCAAATCGAACGCAGTTGTTCTTATAGTTCGGTATACTATCCAATATCAAAATGACTGCTGTGTTAGTTTTTATGCAATAACATCCAGCTGATCTATCATTACACATTTGTTTTATTTTTAGGATTTTTAAACATAATCACAGTAATTGTTTACAGAAATATATTGATTGTTTTGAACTGTAGCATGAGAGTAGGTATGTGACTTGAAATATTCATTGAATGACAAGTAAATAACAAAACTGATATCAAACTTTATAAATATATAAACCGGTATTTTATAGTAGTGCGATGACAACAATAGCGCACCATTATGCCAAGGCCAGTATAAATTTCCCAGAGAAAATCGTTATATAAACGTCAAATTGTACGAATTTTATAAAGTGTTTTATTTACTATATTTACTTCGAGATTATTGCAGAAAATCTTGGTGTTATAGTCTAAATTGTGAGGCAAAAATTGTTGGTCAGTGAAATTGTTTGCAAGTATCCATGAAAGATACTGGTGTTTGACCCACACATTAATATGCTAACTCCAGGTGTTATCCGTCAACAACAAACGAAACTCAATTGGAATTTAACCCAATTGCATTCCAGAATGACATTGACTGCTGCGTTCCCAATTGAGTTTAAAAAACAAAGAAAAATTCGTGTTGGTATGTTGCACAACACTATAATACTTCAACACCTTGAACTAAACTGTCTATATTTTGAAAATACTGTTTTCTGACACACATATCATGTGGGTCCACCAATTGCTTAATAATAGAGCACTTGCGTCATAAATGCGAAGCGCAAGTCGAGGTAAAGACAATTTACTGCGTGTTGTCTGCGAGAAGATATAGATGGACAATCAAACAAAGTGCACTTCTTGTCTTAATGCCTTACAGCCTGCTGCGAATGTTGACAGGAGGACGATGGAATATTGTTCACAATATGATCTCTGTGAACAGTAAATTTCACATACTGTTGTTACCGTCCAGAACCTTGCCAATAATATCGCAGGTAACCTTCAATTCCTGGTTATATATGTATAGCAAGTGCGAAGCATTCGCACAGCAATGTAGAAGTCTTATCGCGCCTGGTTCGTCTCTTCATGCTGACACCAAGAGAATTTCTGAATTGTAAAACAAAATTTCAACTATAACTGATCGTTTAAAAACCTAACTAGTATATCGCATGTTTTAAATCGAACTTCAAAAAACTATGTCAATACACTATCAAATTTTGAAACTTCATAGGCTACTGTAGCTGCCAGAAATCCTGACTCCATAAAATGCGTTATAACGAAATATCTGAAAGAGAAGATGCTATCTCTTCTTATTTCTTCGTCATCTGTCAATTACGTGAAAATGGCAATGAATTTGGCGACGCTTTGAAAATTATTAAACTGTCGGATCCATTTGCCTCATTAGTAGAAGAACGCCGGATGCATCTTCATCGCCAAACTAGCTGGGAGCAGGACTGCCCCTTAAGGTTGTTGAAACTATGTTTATCGCCGTGAAGTGTTGTCAAAAACCCTTTCCACGACATCCAAACATGACTGGATGTTTTATGGCGAAATATTACACCGAAGAAACTGGACCGGCTCACTGCATTCATCAGAGAGATGCTAAGTTGAATAACCGCAGTCAGTAATGACAAGCCATGTTTCAAAAGCTGGACTGTTAAATATTTTGGTTATTTATGAGAAATGGAGAAATGCAGGTCAAATTTATAAATTCCGGGTGAGATTTAACGGACATAACTGCCCCATTCTGTTAAAGGCTGCATGGTTACAGTTGGTTCAGCTCGGCTCGATCTGGCTGCTAACCGGCTCAAATACACCAAAACTAGTTCCACTCCGCTTGGGCTATAACGAGGATCATATTTAAATTAATTCAGCAAGGACTTACGAAAGCAAAATTTTTGTAAATTAACTTTGATATATGGTTATTCTAATGACAATACACAGAAAATATTAGTGCTTCATATAGTTAGCATAATCTTGTGCATATTAAAACACCAAAAGTAATTCTGCTTAATTTTAAGCATAATTCTGCTTATTGCAAACTTTTAGCAAAACTTGGTGTTTAACATTAATCTTTATCAACGCTAACTAACACTTAAATATAATTTATTATTCTAAATAATTTAAGTAGCAAATATAACGCTAAAAATTCGATTAATATTTGGCAATATTATGCCTAAATTTTAAGCTTTTTAAACATAATTCTTTTAACGCTTATAAGCTTAATTTATGCTAAATATTTTAGGTCATTATTTAGATTACATTTAGATTAGATTTAGATTAGACTAAATAAGTAGCATAAATTCCTACTTTTTATTTAACAAAGCTTAAATGTTGGCAGATATTTAGCATAGTTATGGTAAAAATTAGCATAATATTGCTAAATATTCAATACAAATATCAAGATGTACGTTGCGTTAAAAAATATCGACTGTATCGACTGTAGTTGCTTAAACGATTACCACAAAATACATCTCTGGGTCACAAGTGTACTAGGACCAGTTCTGGCCCTAAGGGATCCCAGCTGCACCACTATTTTCTCAGCGTGTGGTGCCCGGACAACCCCGGCTTCCACGACTCCCCGGTGATCTCCGCGATGACCTAAGGGAACCGCTTAGCTTAGCAGGCTGCCGGCGGGTTAACCAGGGTGTTCGGCCTGGCCCCTATTATGGCCCACGTGTCTAATGGTATGAGGTCCCCCCGAGGGAGAGTCAACCCCTAAGCCTGCTCACAGGTAATAAGGCTGACTCGCCTTTCCCTCATAATCCATTGGATTCCCTAAGTGGAGTTCTCTGATCCCAGTATAGCCGGAGTAAAGTTCCCCCGTTTATCGCATTAGAAGGTAGATCCCCGAACTAAAGGCTACTGGTGGGTGCCTGGTCCTGATCCTAATAGCGGCCCAGTTTTGGTTGTGACTCCTTACGGTATTCCTTATCCTAATCCTAGCACACTATACCTAGTAAGCCAAACAACACTAGGGCATTGAGGCGAGGACCCCAATCCCTTGAAGGTCAAGATTCTAAACACTGGTGTAATATTAGTGAGTTAGGTGGCGAATTACGCAGAGCAGTGGTTGGCTATGTGGCTCTTGCGGCGGAGACACTTTTGATAGCGCCCACAACCACAGGGTTAGTGCGGGGTATCGAAGGTCGCCAGCTCGGACCTCAAAGCAGGGTCGTGCAAGTAACTTTGGTTTAGCGGATGAAGTTCACGCGACGTGGGGCGGAGTCTGGTTTTGCTTGCCGTAGCGTAGAATTCTGCCTTGCTCCAGAACTTTTTAGGGGGAAAGGTTTAACTATCGTTGACAACTCCTGTTGGGGTCAGACAATAATGTAAAACTCCGAACCGCTTAGTTAAATCAGACACAGTTTAACTCGTTTACTATTGAGTCAAATTTCTTACATGGTTTGCACACTAAAACCATCGCCCAATTGGGGCACAACGCGACATATTAACAATGTTTATAACATAACATTTTAGATCGGATATCCTGTAAGATATCCCAATACAAATAGCATATTCCCCTTTTTTAACCCACTACCTTGGGTAACCTTTAACCAATTTGAACTCGTCGGTCGAATGAGAACTGAACGTTAAATCCTGGACGAATACGCTAAATATGTCTGGCCCGTCATTTTAGATTCTTACCCATGAACAATTGCCCCTTGTACCAATGCAAGGCTGCCTGTCTAGTGAACCGCGAAGCTTATCCTATACGTACAAAACCGATAGAAAACCCAGACTGGGGTTCCCTAAATTTTGTGTATTCGCGGCAGAGGCTGGAGTGGCCCGCGAGCGATCTGACTAATTTGAAACTCGTTCCCAGGTGCCGAGGTGGATTTTCCCCGTAGTTGCACGGTTAGAAAAACCACCTCCCACCAAGATTGAATGCAATTTAGCTTACCGCCAACTCCAGCCCCTGTCTCGTTCCGTTCTCAACTACTGAGCCTTCTAAAATTTTGCCGGGCCCGCAGTCGTTTGCATCGCCCCTTAAGCAGCAATAATAATAATAACACAGCGACCGAATGGGGATTCGACGCTGACGCCCGATTTCAAACAGTTGGGGACAGCGCGTGTCACCCGTGGATGCAAACGGCTACGTCCCTCACCTATAAATTTTGGCTGAACACTTCCGAAACCGTTCTTAACCAGGTCTATTCGCAGACAAATTTTCCTTACCCTATGTTACGTACGAATTTTAATCACTCCTCGGACCTGTGAAAGAGAGAAAAACGTCCGAGGAGCGGGGAACCAGCCGAGATATGCGGGAACTCGAATTTTGATTAGTTTGAGATAATTTTGCGAATTTTGACGGGGCCCGGCCCTTACGGACGCGCGGGGCATCCTTCCGACACCCCAACGTCCGCAAGGACGGCCCTTGGTACGATCGAACCGAAGCGAGCACCAGGGAAGGCTCTCCACCGTGGAGGCACGGCGAGAAACCAACCCTGGTATGTCAAAACGAAAGAAAAAGAACAACAAAACATAAAGCCTAGTGAATGAAATTTTAAATGGCGACAACCGCCAAACTTTAAAACTAAATTCTCGACTGGTCCCGATCGGAGAATCGGGCAGTCTCTTTATATACTGTCTGTCTACCCCCCCCCTCTTGTTCTGCTTATTGCCATACAAAAACGAAATTTTGAAAATTTGAAAATATCTTGGCAGCGATCAAAGAAAAACGAAGCACACATACCCATAGACAAATATAGATACATATGTATATTCAACAATGGCCACAGCGAGGCGTCAAAACATAACAACAGTGAAGCTTTACGTCTTGTCCAAATAATAATGCCAACGTACAGTGCCCCGGTCACCAACAAGCTACGAGTTCTTGGCAAGCACAGGGAAGGCCCGCGTAAACAACCAAAACCTCGCGCTGGTCGGCGCGAGGTTCCAAAATGGGAATATATGTAACAG
>JASANE010023323.1:0-14542 GCA_030248225.1 Trileptium ribeirensis
CTATATGTGCGCTCGTCTGTATGACGCAAGCCGTAATGCTCAATTTCTTTAAATATCCGCCATATGTGCGAAAATTTTTTTATCTTTTTCTGGTAGCCCATATAATGACTCACAGCTAGACTTACGAGATTACATTTATGCTAAAGATTTCCAGGCGAACCACTTTATCAAATTTCCTATATGTGCACTCGTCTGTATGAGGCAAGCCGTAATGCTCAATTTCTTTAAATATCCGCCATATGTGCGAAAATTTTTTTATCTTTCTGTAGCCCATATAACTACTCACAGCTACAGTTACGAGAATATATTTATGCTAAAGCTTTCCAGGCGAACCACTTTATCAAATTTCCTATATGTGCGCTCGTCTGTATGAGGCAAGCCGTAATGCTCAATTTCTTTAAATATCCGCCATATGTGCGAAAATGTTTTTATCTTTCTGTAGCCCATATAACTACTCACAGCTAGACTTACGAGATTACATTTATGCTAAAGCTTTCCAGGCGAACCACTTTATCAAATTTCCTATATGTGCACTCGTCTGTATGAAGCAAGCCGTAAGCTCAATTTCTTTAAATATCCGCCATATGTGCGAAAATTTTTTTATCTTTCTGTAGCCCATATAACTACTCACAGCTAGACTAAACGAATATGCCCCTCAATGCATTGCTGGAGTATTAATATCTTTTAGGAACTTTGAAGAGTTCAGGAAACTCAATTTGTAATTTCGAAATAGCGACTGCGCGTAGAGTTGTCATACTGATTTTAATTCCTGTGGACGAGCGAATTCTGGGTTTATTTTTCATTAGATAGAACTATTAATGGCAACCGTTGCAAGGTTCGTGAAATGTAAAATAATGAAGCAAAAAGTTACCAGATACAATAATTCGAACTACGTGTTTCACTATAAGTACGGATTTTTGTGACTGCAAATTCTTGTAATATTTAACAACCGTCTGAGTCTGAAGTGAAGCTTCCTAATAGGCATTAATGTTTATGAGATTTATCTCCACTTGACAATTGCGGAGTATGCCTTAAAAACCATAAATCTTTATCCACTAGTGTTCTAATGTAAGGTTTACAAAACTTACCTGAACTGCAGTTCTCTGAGACTGCTTTTCCTGCAAAGTATATAGCTGTGGTAAAGGGCAACACATGTGGTACACAGCAACACAGTTTTGTGAACAACTGTGCTGTTTGTTCAACACGGGTTCTCCTCGACGGTAAATGGGTGTCCTACACCTGAGCCCCTTTATTTAACCAATTCTGTTTCGCATGGATGATTTGCCACTATCGCGCATTTACCTGCGTAAAACGGTCTATATCCTATTCACCATATCAAACTTCCTTCTGTAAATCAAGCTGAGCTCCTATAGTTTAAAAACTGTTTAGTAAGTTCGCAACAAGCGACAAATTAATAAATCATGTTATAGAGGGTGTGCATCCAACGCCCAATATTACTTATTTCTCATTTGAAGCTTCAAGGCGTGATCACATGGCATCCGATACGATCCGATCAGATGATATCCGATCCGATTGTGCAGGCTCAACTTTTTCCAACTCCGAATCGGATGATGCAGCGTCAAAAAATAGATACATATGTACGCCAATGTGGTAGGCGTAGAATTTAGTCGCATCGCATCGGATATGACGCAATGTAAACCAGACCCCATCGGTTTAACCACCTCGGCAATTCGACTTACCATAGCTCAGGTGTGCGGTAATCTTCAATCGCAAGTCGTAGTTTTGTTCTGTGAAGCGAATTAGTAATTCCAAGGACGGAACTCATGTCTGAGTCTGTAAGGCCTAGAACTGCCTGAAAATTTAAACATACACAATTACGACGGCGTAGTGAGTCGACCAATTTATCAATCGTATCATTAGGTACTTACAGGTACATAATAAAGTAATTAAAGTTAACCACATCACTGCCGACTATGACAGACACCATCTTAGCCCACAATGTGCTACAAAACCCCAAAAGCCGGCGCCAACAGTGTAAGGATCGAAAATACGCAGAACCGTTTACCAGCATTGATTGTATAGAAGGCATCACGAGCATATGACTTGCAAACATATGACAGCACTAATGGGCCGCGAAATGCACTAAGACCTGTCCTAATGCCAAACAGTGACACGGGTGATAATCTTATTTTTTGAATGGACGACTTTTTCTAATAATATTTCTCTGGCTTTAAAGGTCGAGGAGTTACCCCCTACCTTTTTCACTTGGTCAATGGCTACCTGGGTGGTTAGATTTGTAATGTATTCTATTATCATATTCCACTTAATTTAGCTTCATGATTCAATTTAACCTGATACCTTCTGAATCTTAGCAAAATCCAGCATTTATAATGTTGTTTCAATTTTATATAGTTTCAATTTCAATATGAAGCAATTGATGGTTGTTTAAACGTAGTCTTGTGCTATTCGCGTCATTCGTACGAGTAAATTTGTGATTTTGTATATGTAATGAAATAGATTAATGTATTTTGATTAAATGAATAAAAATGACACACGTCAATCGTATCAGTCCGTTTATTTCGAGCATATTCGATTACATTTGCTGTAGTAACTGTTTGTGAGACAAAATCAATTTATTGTAGCATGATACAGCGAAAATGCAAGGTTATTCACAGGCCTAGGAACACATATAAAATATAAATGGTAGTGTTTGTTTTGCACTAAGCTTTGTGCAATATTATTATTGCTTTATGCAATATCATTAAGCTTAATGATTGCTTCTATGTTGCACCATCAGCGGAAGTAACCGCGGGCTGAAATTCCAGGGAAGGTGGAGGGGCGCTAATTAAATTTCGTTCACTGCGAGCTGAAAAGTAGGGTGTCCACTTGAGATCTATAGTATAAATCATAGGGTCGATAAGGGTAAGGGGTTACCCCTAAGGCTCTCCCCACACAAAGCGCGGCAAAATTTTTTAAAATATATGTAAAAATAGGCTGATAATTAGCAAAAATAGGGGAAATGAAATAAAATCCATAGCAAATTGGCAAACAAAATTGGTGGGAAATATGTTCAGTTGCTAAAATTTTTTAAAATTAACCACCCACTTCCCGTGGCGACCTCCAACCGACCATCTACCCTATAAGCCGAATGGGAGGTGGGTAGGGGGGGGGCGGTGCCCCCGCGTGTGCCTATCCGTGCCCCACTGCGACGGATGGCAGAGAATGAAGAGAATCGGCGATCGAGATACGGATATTATAAATCTCGATCAACTCTTCTAACATATATTTAGGTATATATGTCGAGGCCCATGTCAACTTTAGGGGCCGAAGTATAATGCATGGCATGCCGTTGTCGATATACTAAGCCTAAGCCTTTGTCTTAGCCTAAGCTAAGGTCCCTATATGAACCATGTACTAAGCCTAAGCCTAAGTCGGGGAGCTACCGCCCCCTGAATCCCCCGCTCTAAGCTGTTCTTTTATCTAACGTTATAACGTCCGGCCTTTAAAGTTGACATGGGACTATGTCGATATACAAACGTATTTATGTTAGGTGGGTTTATTAAATATGTATTTATGTTTCTTAAAAACCTACACTACACCCATATACTTATAAAAATAACAGACATAAACAGTCAGCATGTAAGGCTAGCTAAAATATCAAAATGTACCGTAATAGTCCAGCTAAGCTATAGTTCACCTTTCTAGTTGAGTTGGACGCGTGACATAATTTGGATCTGGCGCACGCATCGTATCGTAAATATATGCATAAGTAACGAGATATTCAAATTTAAACGTATGGACACATTTCAAAATTGATGACTAATACTAGCTTTGATAATGTCGATAAGATGTAGTAATTACCTTGCCGCTCTTGACAACTTTCGTAAACGCTTCCAGATATTGCCTAAATTCGAGCTCCAGTCTTAGCCACGCAACTACATGGGCCAGCTTCCAGTCTTTCATTGGCATTTGACGAGCTAGTGACAGTTTTTCAGCTGCCTCGCTACGTTCAATGTCATCGACTAAAGCTGCTTCTTCTGGTGATAGTGCTGACTGGTAGTAAACTGGTGCAACTGTAAAATGAAAATACAAAGCGGCGTATTCAATGTAAAATTAATTTTTAACTAACTCAATTGGTTGTTTAAAATTTCAGAAAATTTATATCAAATCACTTAGCAAACACCGATTGTTTTTAAATGAAGATAACTCGTTTTTTGATCATTCTCATTAAAACGATGGCCATTGCAGCTGGATCCAAATTTGTAGATTTACTTCAAAAAGCCAAATCTACAAAAACTGTTTTTCTGCCAAATTTTATACAGGAAGGTTGTATAATAATAAAATACTGTTCCTATGTGTCATGTTCAAAGATCCCATACTAACTTTTTGGTTGAAAGGCTTCAAAAATATTGAACGATAAATTTTGAAATATAAATTGCCCGAATAGTGAGCTAAAAAATCTGTTATTCTATAGTTCGTTTTATGGCTGAACAACATTGAATATGGCTATTTGGTTCAAGTTTGTGGTTGAATCTATGTAACATACGCGGCTAGGCGCGAACGGATGTTTTGAATCAATTTTGATTACAGCATGAAATAGCGATATTTTTCTCCAGGACTTCTACTATATACATTCTACTAAATAATTACTGCTAGAACTTCTAGTAGCGTTGATAAGTAAATATACATGTGTGTTAGTACAAGCTGTGGCTTACGTGACAGCCTCTCGTTAGGAGAAAATGATCCCTTTTGTGGTCGTTCGAAGACTGATTTTGCATTTGTCGAGTCTTGTCGTGATAACAAAAATTTTTTGTTCCTTTCTCGTGCCTCGGATTGACGAGTGATATCGTTAAACTCGATCATTGTTCTATTAGTTTGAGCCTTGGCTTGTGGCTGATTCGCGATTTCGTCACAGACAGGTGATTTCGAGCGTTGTAACGAATGCTGCCCGTCACTTGAATGATCGCCTCGTGCTTCACACTGTCCTGTAGCAGCGTACGACTGACTTCTCTGGTGAGAATGACGTGGCGTGGGATCTAAAATTAATAGGATATTGGCTAAACTTACTGTTCAACGACATCAATTTAGCTAACAACAATTTTCTTCGTTCACTAGCTCATGAAGACACATACTAAACTGTTTGCTGAAATTTAATACGTTTTTGAAAAATCACGGCTGTACCCACAAACAACAAAAGACAAACTGGTATTTTAAAGCCAATATTCTGGTAGCGTTAGTAGTAACGAACAATTGCACTAGCCATATACATTAGATTAGGTGAAGGTAGAGAAGTACAAACGTTTTGTCAATGCTGTTAGTGATCGGTTTAAAGCGCTAAAATTAAAACATTCTGTGTATGTGTAATCAAAAGCTCTCTAAACTCTCTGATTTCTCTCCTACTTTGTCAAACAATAAAAGTAAGGATTAGAACATTTAAATTAAGTCTTATTTGGAAGTTCACAATGTCTATCTTTATGAAGTGATAAGCTTAAACTCTATAGCGACAAATCACAATTCATCGTGTGATGGAAAATTACAGCGTTCCAAGTATAAAATTTGTCTGGACACCTTGGGATTTGTTTGCAGTGTAGTTTTATAGTTTTATATTCTGGCGTCACAGCGCAAGAGCACCTCGAACTTAGGTATATCGAACACATACCTAAGCAAGGCTGAAAATATTCACTAACCGATAGTTTTAGAAAAATTTTAATGCCTTGCTGTAGCATTACTTTTATTACTTTCAAGAATCTGAAATTTGGGTAGTAAATATATTTCATATTCATTTATTAAGTCAAGAGGATAGTGGAAAAAATATAAATCTAAAAAGTTGGTCTATAATGCTTTTCAGGATATATCGCTTAGCTTAATTCAACATTTTGTGGCAATACACAGGACCCATTTTAATGACTGCTGCTGCTATTTTCTTTATACTGCTCTATGGGCCTATGTAACTTTTAGCGACGGAAGTGAAATCTATGCTATGCCATTCTCGATATACTAAGCCTAACCCTTAGGCTAAGCTAATGTCTTCATAGGAGCGTTATGCTAAGCTCCAGCCTAAATGGGTGGGCTGTTGACCTTTGAAACCAAGCACTAAGCTGGCCCTTCGTAACCATATACCGTCCGGCTCCTAAATGCGACATGAGGTGTCATAGGTGTCCAAATGGTCGTTAGCCTAGAGGGTAGATGAATCCGGTAAGATGGGTTGTACGGCGTGGTTATGGCAATGGCTTGTACATTTTTGAAATTTTTACAAACATAATTTTCCTATATGTTGCAAAAATTTTTCCCGATTTTGCTACTGTTTTCATGCAATTTTTGTCAATTTTAATTTTCCCCCAATAATTGCTAATGCTAAAGTTTTGAACACTTTTTGCAAAATTTCTTCCATTTCAGCCAATTTTCCCCATTTTTTGATTAATTTTTGTCGAGTTGTTGCCAATTTTCCTTAATTAATGCATAAGTTATATTATATGTTTGCCAATTTTGTCCATTTTTTTCTAAATTTTTTTTTCGCGTGCGTTTCAGGAGACGGATTAATATGGATTCGGTGTGGGAGTAGTAGCCGTAGGTGGTAAACTCTTATTCCCCATATGGCCACATATGCTGATGTTGATATTTATTATCATAATTACACAATAATATTTTGAACATTTCGCCTGCCAGTTGAATACTTACGAAGCTTTTTTATACGATTTTAGAAACTACCTTGTTCCTTTCGGGTAAACGAATCAGACGGCAGTGGCATTCCTGACCCATTGATTGGCGTTCCAACCGCTGAATAGTCGGCTTGTGAAAAATCCTCATCATCGTCCGCAATCGTCGCATATTCCGGCGACATTGGCATCGAATTGTAGCCAACACTTGGCGACGTGATTTGTTGCGGCAACTGAGTACGTTCGTCTTCACTGACATAATGTTCGGTGCTGTTGGAACCGTTTGATATACCAGCTAATTGGCACCGTAACTATAAAGTTCAATGTACATTTCTAACTAATATGGGTCTTATTTTTAACCTCGGACGTGTTTTCAAATCTGTCTTAAAAACTACTACCTACCTGCGATGATACGCTGGGGATGGATTCCACCGTACTACTCTCAGCTCTAAGATTTCTTCGTATATATTGTTTTAGATATAGCAAGTCTGTTTCGTGCAAATCCTCTGTTATGCGCCCGCGTGTAAAATGTAATATTTGATGCAGAATGCGCTTATGAAGTAACCAGCGATTTGTCAAGAACATGATATCAAGTATATGTAAGGAATATGCTAAGGCAGTTTAAAATAACAATTGCTCAAATAACGATTATTGAAAAATCAAATAACGAAATCTTTATAATATCTCAGTTTGTTTTATAAAATAATACTTTAGAAAGTTCAGAGCCTTTGCGACTTGTCTTATTGAGCTACATATTATGAGACGCCAACATTTCACTGGGCTGTTAACCTGTATCTGAAATTCAGGCCCTGCTCATTTCGATCAAGTCTGAAGTAGAATCAACTTGGCAAGACCCGGAAGCCCTAGCAATTTAATTTGAAATTCTAACGTCGTCTTCACAGAATAGCTTAGCCCTGGCCCCAGGAAAATCCAAGTCCGATGCGGACTGTTCAAATCCACTACTCTGGTGCACATAAATAAAACATATTTACTCCAACATATTCATAACGTTAACATAATTATTAACTACTAAAAAATAATTATAGCTAACGAAGAAATCAAAACACTGGCTTAGCTCATATATACATTATATATCTCTACTCACATCCTATAATGATTTGCTTAATACAATTGCTGAAACAGTTGAAATGACTATATATAACACCCCCGTCTTGAGACATGGTTCCGAAAAAACACAGTTAAAACACAATACACACGCAGATAAAATATAAGATATTGATAACTCTTAACGCTTTAACGCTCGGATTAGCTTTTATCGCACAATATTTAACAAAATCAACCTGGTGCCACGGATCAACTATCGATTTCATTGGTGATAACGGCGCCCGCAAAACCACGAAGACAACTGAGAACCTTTACTTGTTTTCCTAAGGCGCCTCACAAAGTGAACGAATAACAAGGCGCGTGCAAACATACGACACGTCACCAACTCAGCACAACGCGAATCAATATTTAGTTGGGCATGAAATCATTAAAACGTTTATCCGCGGCACTCATTGACGTGAACAAGAAGACAAACATTTGTAGGTCTCAGATCAATGTTGACGGAAAAATGAGGCAGGTAATGTCCAGTATATAATCTCCGTGTTTGGCAAGTTTTCTCAAGTCTCCACTATTTCCCTCATATGCTATCGTTTCGTGAAGACATATGCGGGAGTAAAAATATATATTATTCACATTAATATTGTTTTACTTTAGTTTCATGAACTGAAAAGATTAATTATATTTCATTAAGGTTACTGAAGCCTCACTTCAGTTGTACTTGCTTATTTCTAAACAGGTTCTTCTAGCATGGCTCAGACACCTTTCTAAATTTCAGCTTTTCTTCAACTATACATTACAATTATTATGTCTTATCGCAAGTTTAGGTGTTTTAACGTGGATGCGCTGGTAAAATATATAATGTTGTTGTTCCATAGAGTATAGCTAAATTATATATAATATTGCATAATTGCATATTTAAGCAAGGAAAGTAGCCACGATTTTCATTTGTGGAATGGATTGTGTAAAATTTAGGCATATGGTTCCAAGCTCTGATTTAAACTGCGAAAATATTTGCAACAACTCATATCATCGAATGACTAGGGTAACTTTATACAATATATGTTTTCGATTTTTAGATGAACAACATACTTTAGTTAAGCCAAACAAATTTTAACTGTTCTTATCGTTTTTCATCAGATTCCTGTATTTGTATGTTGATTTTGCGACACCACTACGATAAATGTTTTTAATTTTGCCATACAAAACTTACTAAAGCAACAATGCGTCATTAGTATTTATTCAGAGCGTTATACTAAGAATATTAGAAAGTATAGTACGTCCAGAAACTGTTGTTGCGGTGGTGGCTACTATATCAAAGCCAATATTCAAAAGCTGACAAGCATTTGAATTATTACAAGACTTTCGCCAAGAGGTTGAGCAAAGACTTACTAGCACCAAAATCGTATAAACTTGTCGCGGCTGTAAACACGTTTTGCGTTTTACATGCACCTCTAAGACTTGTTCCAGTATTTTCAAAAGTTTGTTTCATTCATAACAAATTAATTTTAATGCCTTATACAATGAAGACAGCATGACTGGCTCAACGTGGAATTATTAGATGGCTTGATTTTTACTGCGATAAAGAATACGAATCCACCTGAGTCGGTCAAATGTTTACTTTGCGGAACTGAAGCTGCAATTTATAATTTTTAAACTCCTAGCCCCTAAATCTTTTTGAATATCATGAAGGCGCTTATTCACTATGATAAAGAATACGAATACATTTAAGTCGGTCGAATGTTTACCTTGCGGAGCTGACGCTGCACTTTATGATTTTTCAAATTCCTAGCCGCTAAATCTTTTTGAAGCTCATGAAGGCGCTGATTAACTACGATAAAGAATACGAATACATTTAAGTCGGTCGAATGTTTACCTTGCGGAGCTGACGCTATACTTTATAATTTTTCAAATTACTAGCCGCGAAATCATTTTGAAGTTTATGAAAGCGCTAATAAACTACGATTAAAGAATACGAATTCACATGAGTAGGTCAAATGTTTACCTCGCGGAGCTGACGCTGTAATTTATGATTTTTCCAATTCCTCGCCGCTAAATCATTTTGAAGCTCATGAAGGCGCTGATTCGATTCGTTCAATTCAGCTTCGAGACGTTTTCTTTCGTCTTCACACATGTGCTTTTCTTGGACCAGCTGAAATTGGAATGATTTCACTTGCAGTTAAGATTAAAAAGATATCAAATTGCACATAAATGGTATGCTTTTCTTGGACCAGCTGAAATTGGAATGATTTCACTTGCAGTTAAGATTAAAAAGATATCAAATTGCACACAAATGGTATGCTTTTCTTGGACCAGCTGAAATTGGAATGATTTCACTTGCAGTTAAGATTAAAAAGATATCAAATTGCACACAAATGGTATGCTTTTCTTGGACCAGCTGAAATTGGAATGATTTCACTTGCAGTTAAGATTAAAAAGATATCAAATTGCACACAAATGGTATGCTTTTCTTGGACCAGCTGAAATTGGAATGATTTCACTTGCAGTTAAGATTAAAAAGATATCAAATTGCACACAAATGGTATGCTTTCAACCCATCTACCTGACTGTGAAATAACATATAAAGAAATTATCGCATCCACAAACAACTGCAACAGTTGATAACCTAGCCGGTGGGAACTAAAAATGTGTGTTAGAGCAAATGTTTCTCGAGCTGCAACTAAACAGCTACTGATGCTGCTGCTTACTAAATAATTATTGATAAAATCTAAAAAAACCTTTAAAGTAAACCATATTTTTTAACCTAAATAGCGTTTTAAGGTTTGCGAACTTAATCAATAAAAGAAAGCTGAAACAAGAATATGACATATTAATCTGACGTTTCGAATACTGTGTCAGTTGAATGCAAAAACATTGGAAAATGTTGAATTATCATTGAACGTTTTGGGGCAAAAGGATATTATAAAAATATATAAGGTCTACCAAATAATTACATTTTGATGAGCCTTCAGGTGCAAAGCTTGGGTAAATATTTAAGTTTGAGGCGACAGCTCAAAATACGGTTAAACTTGCACGATTTGCCAACTTGCGGACGGTTTAGCCATGCGATTTGTTAAAGGGGCACCGGCGATGAAATTGTGACGCTATTTATACACGAAGAACATGATGTAATCGCTGTGATCGTAATGGCTGACTCATTGACCGTTCGAGTCATAGCCGTGCAATCGGGAATTTTAGCTGCACAGTAAGCGATGAGCATAACGCATCCAAAAAATTGAGACTGATGCTTAAGCACAAGAATAAATTTGATTTATTCAGGCGGTAACAAGGACCTCAAATTTTCTCTATAACTGCGCAGTAGATATTGACAAATAAATCTCATTCGGAAAGCTGACAAATACGGTTACTACAATATAATTTAACTTGTTCGCATATATAAAACACCAACAGTTGAGCAATTAACGGATAACTTGCAGTTCGCTACCCGCCAGCGTCCGTGAAATAACGATCGCTTGACTTCAGAAAAGACGGAATTACAGCTGACTGGTAACTGACGCTCTGTTTAAAAATACGTTTGCTGACATAAAATAACACAAATTTACAAACAGATAAAATTTTTTTTTAGTTTAGACAGCGCTGGTTAAATTTACATGTGGTCAGTATTATTTGTCGCTATGCTTCATTAACCTACCTGTCGTATATCTTTGTGCGTATCGCCCATTCGGACTTCGTATTGTCGTATAAATTCACGCAACTGCTGGTCTTTGGCTTCCATCGTAGCGTACGCTGTTTGCATTTGCTCTAATAAACTGCTTCTTTCGCCAAGAAGATCCTGTCGTTCGCGGCGAAGTGCTAAAGAAAACAACAACTCATTCAATAATACAAAATAAGCATCATATAATCAACCATATATAGATATTATTGATCGGTATCATTTTTTGTTTAATTTCAAAACTTAAACTTTTTGGAAATTTCCCGATGTAAGAATTGCTGAGCTCACAAATTAATTGCAGTCCTACTATATCAAACCTAAAATCGACTAGGTTGGTTCCTGCTGAGTGCTGTTAGTATTAGATGGGCGGCCGCAAATATCTCAGGAGTTCTTTGCTGCGGAGTATTGCATTCCACACCATAAATGCCAAAATGAATTTTCCACCCATTGCTCATGTAGACTGACACGTATCTAATACTCCTACCGAGACTATGTTTCATTGTTTCGGAGATCATGGCGCTATTAGAGGTTCCCAAGTTACTTGTTTCAAGATTGCGCTTAACAAATCGCGTGCTGTTTTATACAGTGCCATATAAACCGCGCTTTACAATTTGTATCATTTTGATGTTTCCGCTTGCGTAATTTTGATCTTTCATGCCGGCTGTACACATGCTGAGTGCGGCTGTTTTCATTCAAACACATGCTCTAATTTTACATAGCAGTAATCCAAACACGTCTGCATCCTATAGTGAAACTAAATTTTGTGTCAAATTTTGGCAGGTGCAAAAATAGAAATGGCGGCAGGCCAAATCCAGTAGTTAGCAGTTTGAAAATTTAAGTGTTGAACGCCTGAATAAATTCTTGCATCATAGGATGTTTCACGAAGACGACCCAAGGCCAGGCATCGAACCCAAGATTGCACAACAGCAGACGATATACACAAACCACTGAGCCATCTAAGAGCCGTTGGTTGATCGGTTGTTTAATGATCTTAACAAACACGACGAATAATACCTTGCGCTGTAACCACACGGCAAACTAAATGAACGCAATGCTTTGCAATGCGCTGTTCGCATTTGGCAGCGTTGGGTATATATGAAAGGACTCCAGGGTTTAATTTTTGATAAGCCAAAGTTTCAAATCCAATTGGATCAAATTTTATCAGTATGATTTTTCTATCATTGTTCACGCTTAAATCAAAAAATCAAATTTATTTTCACCTTTCGGCCGTATATATAAAACAGATATAATAAAAATTTGAGTTAACTCAGAAAAAACATACAGAAAAAATGTCTAAGAAACGTCTCGAGGTCATTATTGGCTAATCTTTAAGGTGCCAAATATGCTATATATCTGTCGATATATACTTAAAACACGTTGGACCTGTAATTAATAATATACATCTCAATTAAAGTTCAAAAACAGTAATTGTTTGTAAGTCTTTTTATACAAAACTTAAACCTCAATTTTGTTGCTCACCCATAATTTTAAACAACCACACAACTAATTTTAGTCATTAAATATATTGGCATATTACTTATAAAAATACTTACTATATAAAAAAATTCGACTGACTATCCTTACCTTCAAGCTCAGTTTTTGTCATATTCAATTCCGAATGTATTCGAAGTATATTTTCGCGAGGATCGTTTTGGGAACGTCGGCTTGGTTCAACTTTATTATCACTGCTGTTGCTGCTGGTAGCCACGAAGCCGTTTTGATGTTGGTGTGGCTGCTGGTGTGACGGTGAACGCATTAATTCTTGAATACTGAATAGTTCTCGTTGGAGAATGTCAACTTGAATGTTAAGGCTACGATTTTCGTCTCGTAAGCGGCGAATTGTTGATTCGAGTTCTTGCTCTGAAACATAACTAAGATTACCGATACTTAAAATTATTAATATTAATTTTAATAATATTAAAGCTAACACGCTACTTCAGGATAGAATGGCGATGTCATGGCATTCGTTAGCACGACCTTTAGATTTTATTAATGCCTAAAAATATTTTATTGTTTTTAGAGTATCACCATCCTTATGGAGATTAATTGATGCGGTTTAAATGGTTAATTTTGTTGTCCAAAATATATTCTTAAAGACACATTATCACATATACTCTTGTTGGCTTATTATACGGATCCACTTTTTCAACTCCAATGCTCTAATACCCAATTTCAAAGAGTAGCTTCTTAAAGTTTATCTGAAATTTTCAGGAGATATTGACGTTAATATTTTCCGGATTTCACTATTCCAAGACTTTGGAAACATTCAACATCAGACGGCTTATTCGCTGTAGATTATTTGAATTCATCATTATATCAACATCATTAAAATTCACACAACCGACTAAAAATTAGCTAGTAAGAACAAATCGCGCTATTGTAAACGATATGGTGTGGTTGAAAGACGTTTCCGTGCATTTATACCTTCAGAGAGTGTTATTGAGATATATTTATATCATCGATATACTATTATTTGTATTTCGGATCTAAATATATTCACATATTATCTGTGCTGCTTCTCGACCCTTTTGTTTACTTCCATGTCATCAATGTTTGATTTGGTTCCAGAAAGATCCTGCAGCGATAACAGGTATGAGGCAATTTTGAGTTCTGTGCTTGACAACAACTTTAAATTGAAATTCAGCGATGAAGCATTTAAGTAGTACCCAGCCAACCACGGATCACCCAAAAATACACACGTAGGTAACAATGCCTGAATTTTAGAAACATTTGCTGACATTTTGTGCAGCTTTAGTTAAAATTAGAAAACTCTTCGGCAACCATATGGCACGTCTACCGTGGTCAAAGTGACACGATCAGGAGAAACGCTAAACTTAAAGTTCTAAAACGGATGGATGATAAATTAGGCACACATCTATTCCAATCGTGACCAATTGGTATATATAAGCTTAGATCAGTCGAATAAAAACCAAAAGATGTAACTGCTTTATACTGAGGCACAATATTTCTACCTCTTTCATTTGCAATATCGCTGTCACAAGCTTCTTCGTTTCCTTTTCCGGTTCTAGGTAATTAATTCTATTCCGGGTATTCCATGAAAATTAGATTTTGGACCATATCTACCGCAAAAAATGTGGAAAATTACCGAGGAAAATATTTTTCTAAATTATCTATGCCATATGCAATGTGCAGGTGTGATTTGTGTCACTTGCTGTAACCGGGCACGAGG